>JAUELE010075097.1:312-15271 GCA_031471655.1 Diodora aspera
ATATCGCCCCCCCCCCCCCCCCCCAGGACTTATAATATTTAATATTTTCATATTCTTGGTTTGGCATTCCAGTAAGAAGGCGTCCAGTTAACATGGATATGTTTTAATCAAGTATGCCAGTTTAAAACTTTCTTATGTATGGCTTTCTACGAAACACGTACTGAAGTATTTGAAGTCAAATCTTAGAGTGGTTTATTGGGACCATCGCTTTATCGTCTTTTCTCTTACCTACATATCGCAACACGATATGACAATAATACGACAGGATTTTATGATAACACGACACGAAAGGACGATAACACGACTCGAAAAGTTGTATGATATTGTTGTGTCGTGTTATCATCTTTTCGTGTGGTGTTATCGCAATATCGTGTCGTGTTGTCGCTATGTAGCAATGTCATGGGGCAAGCAAGAGCAAGATAAAGCGATGGTCGCTATAAGCCACCACACAAACGGGTTACGTGTATTTAATACAAGGCATTACTGGACACAAATTACCATGGTAATATGTATTCTGGATTCAGTCTAGCTCAAGCTCGATGTAGCCTAAGGGGTCTAGAAGACGTTTAACCTTTCAGAACTAGATTTGTGAATGAAGACGTTGGATAACCTCATAGACACTCTTGTCGACACAAAGGCAACGTAAATGTTACCTTGTCTGCTAAAACGCATGTCTCTCCACAATCCATAAAGAATGTAATGGTCTCGGCTTCATCCGGCCCGGGACAGCGGCATAATTTACATAATTGCCTTCGTTTTCCGCAATATCTTGTATTAAAAGTATTATTTCTGCCGGCAATAGAAAATGAATACATTTGTTCCTGATGAATACTAGCAAAGATCAAAGAGGAATGACTTCCATCACAGTTCCCTGTCTAGACATTTATCGTATTATGTTCAGTTACATCAGAAAATACATGACTCTTTTAAACAGAGATCATATAAAGCATAGGAAATATATTTTACATCAATGTACTCAGTAAGCACCTCTTTCCTCTATGGACATCAGCGTTATATTTATGATTCCAGAACAAAAGACAGTAATGGAACCTTGTGCCTTTGTGCCATTCTCTGGCTGGCAACGATAGCACAGAAAAGTAAACCACATGTTTTGATTCGAATTCTTAACATTTAATTGTTAGTGATCAATGTTCCAGATACTCATTTAACCTACTGGATATTTACTCTCCAAACATGAACTTTATTGGGCATTTTTGAATTATTAACTGGGTAATCCCGGTTCTAAAATTATAATCGTGTTATCTGCCAATAGAACCAACTACTAGTATCTAGACTACTGAAAATATGCATTTAAAACGAAGAAAGCAATACTAAAGCTGACTGATATTGTTAGGAGATGAGTTGCAGATGTATTTTCTGAGCCTAAAATAGGTCGTGGCATACTAAGTGCATTGAGTTTATCTATAGTCATTTATCTAAACAGATCGTTCACAAAATGTCAATATATGTCCATTTTCGTCAAAGTAGTTTTCAAAAGTTTTCAGATCATTTGACAGTATTTGCCCAATTAAAACGTGGTAAAACAGGAATCACAGTGCTTGAAAAATCACAACGATGAACAATGACGATATCTTCGTTGTGACTTCATCACTGACAATGTGCGGTCAACCAGCATTTCGAATGTTGAATGAGAAAATGTCACAAGCATTGCTGGATAAATTGGTAAATACGATGCCGTGACGTGGTTTCGCCACTTCACCCGCCGAAATTGTGAAACTCCGTCAAATATAATTTGATCGTATAGACCAGCATTTTGACAAAAAAAGGTTTGTCAAAGTTGATTTTGTCAAATAAAATGCGATTGTGTAGACGATCCTATGAACAGAACTTGCGCAAACATTCCTGTCGCATTTGAAGCGACAGTTTATAGAGAATGTTGAACTATGACATTTCGTAGATGATCGTAGAAGTCACGTTTGTCAGGCAATATTTGTTCTGCCTTATGCATTTGTTCTGTCAATATATCGTTGTCTCCAAAGACAGAAATGCTTATAAAGACATGCAAACCAGGCATCACCAGGACAATATGAACATTTGCGCGACAACATATTTCTGGACTGACTTTTGTGTTCAATATACTTCACAGGAAGTGACAATTACCTTCAGCCTGTCTGTAACATGATGCCTGTTACCTACGCAAAGTTCATCCCTTGTGTTTTTAATTGTCAAGTTACCAGATCTTATGAAACTCATAACGAAAAAAAGAAAACTTTAAAATCATTTCTTTATGACGTTGATGTCCAAACGTAAAGATAAAATGGATTACAATCACGTCAATAACATAGTCCACGAGCTTATAAACCTCGTGGAGATAAATGTGAGTAGTGAATACTTAGAGGGAGGGATTACCAAATAAAACTTTTCATTGTTTAATATCTTTGGAGGCGCGTCAGATGTCCTGCAGTTCAGTCACTTTCTGAAGTAGGTTTGTTTGGAGAACTTGTGAGTTTTTAGAGAGATTCCTTAAATCTCACTGAACGTTTAGTCAAGAGAGGTATTGGTTTATCTGTATTCTGGTACAAATCTTCACAATGAAATATCTGTTTTGTTTACAGTAGTACGACGAAAATGTTGTACAGAAAACAAAAAAGTATACTAGCACAAACTTTCATTTTATAAATGGCCTTATTTTTAAAATCAAATTTGACTTTACGCACGGGCCCAACTGTGGGCACATTCTGTATATACGAGGGGATGTAAAAGTTTTGTACCTGGCATGGATCGAATTGAAATTGTTCTGCAAGATATCTTTATTTTTCAACATAGTACACTTGTAGTGCAATACACTTATTCACCGGTTCTACCAGATGCTTTGTTTGTAGACGCTCACAAACGTTTTGACACCCTCTCGTAAGTGTCCCTGCGTGTTTTGAGAATGGTCAGCACAGTGTTTGTCACACAAGGGGTCAACGGTCATGGACCAATTTCTTTACTCTCTGGACAAAATTAACAAACATGGTTCTGCTGTTATCCGGCATACATATTTCGGGTGTTGATTATTGTTACTGTACATGTATGGTGTATACAAAGGGATGCATATGTAAAGAATTCCGATAATCAGTAATTGGTCATACGTACATGTAAAGACGTAAGGGAAAATACTTCAAATCATTTGGTATACTTTCTTTTAGACGTCAGTATAGTTGTAAAATTTAAAATCATTGGAGAAATGTACATTATACCAGATACAAACTTTACTCGTTCAAGTCTCCATTCTCTCTCATTTCATACGAACAACCATAAAAACAGTCTGTTCAAAGTTAACATTGAATTAACTTGTGTCTAGTACTAACTGTATAGAAAGCGTTGCGTCAGCAATATACAGTTTGCAGCAGAAACATTCCTCAGCAGACGCGTATCGGGGAGGGGGGGGGCAAATTGTTTTCCCAGGAGAGACCCCCAGGACCCCCCGCCGAAGGCTTTACACCTCGGGCGCCCCCTCATTCTCAAACTCAGCTGTATTCCTCTACGGCACTGTTTACTTTGGTTGGTAATCCAGCCGCAACATCACAACTTTCTGACGGTTTCATTAGAGAGGTCATTAATAATTGAGACAAGGATTGTCCAAACAATGAGATATTCATCTCAGAAACACCCCTTGCAAGTAACCTGCTAACATTGCCACGAAATCTTGATTCACAGAGCGTCACCTGTAATCACGATTACGTCTGGGTTTTGACCCACCATTAAATGTCAGTTCTTATGTCATGTGGATAATGACGTCTGCATGTCAACATCAGGTAACCAGTATTGCGTGAAACAAGGTATACTGACGACCAAAAGAAACGTTACAGAGCAAAATGATTACAACATTTACCATCTCCTATTTTTGTGCCCAAAATGCTCTTGCTTTCGTGGAGTTTCATGGTTCACTCTCTTTCGAATACAATTTATTTGTTTTTTCTGCAGTCGTCTCTGAAAGTCTTACTATAGTTTCTTTTGAAACCCAAGTATACATACGCGCATATAAATTAACATTATTTTGAAACGGTAGTTATTAAACTTGATCATGCTGGGGAACTGTCATATTCATTTTCTCACAGGGTTATTATCACGTCCATCATTAAAACAAAATATGTCATTTTCATCAGTTTCAAATTCCTGTTAGCTACAAACTCAGATTGATTCCTACCAAATAGGTGAACCAGATAGGTGAACGGAGCAATTTACGAGCAAACGTACTTGACCAAGGTCGCCATTGCTCTTAGTTTCAGAAAGGCTGAAATATTAGCCATTAACTATTGACTAATGCAAGCGGGTCACCAATCCATGCACACTACTCAAAAGATGTTTAGGGTCAAACATAGTGATAACACTGTTCTATTTACAAGAAGCAGTGCATCCCAAATTCACATGATAACATGTTGGCAATGTGTGCATATGTAAAGTGAAAACATGTTTAAAGTGAACAAAACATGCAAATGCTGCATGTACCGATACAGCAGGCATTTTAGATTTTGAGGAACATTTTATGTGAAGCATACATGTATTTTCTTAAAATGCAATGATCCTCAGCATTAAAATGTTCACCTGACCTCAGTAGGAACAACATTGCATGACAACACCCTTTCTGAATATATGCTTATATTGTAAGTTCCGGCAGCCTTCAACCAGCAAAATCGATTATATGTGTATGTTTACATCAGGTTTGACCTATAACTTCTTTTGAGTGGTATATATGCTTAAACGCACAACTTTCGATTTCAATATAAGCCAGAAAGAAGCATATTTGGACTGGTGAACGAAGTACACTAGTGAGCTGCTTTGTACATAATAACATTATTAAAATAGTGTTTTGTCTGTAGACGCAGTACTATGTACAATTTATATGTGGAAAACACCTCTAAGCAAATCCTGGGAGGAAAGAAAGAAACCACCAAGGCTAGCCTATAATTTTGTTCTAATTATTAGCTCATTGATTATCAAAGAACCTTATCATTTTATAATTAGTTGATACAACTGATCGATTTTAATCAGGGTCAACGAACCTGATAACTGCATTGGTAGGTCGACGTTTTCAAAAGTTCAAGGTCGAATGCACTTTGAAAGGGTAATATTTGAGATTAGCAAGAAATCACCCATACAAACCGTCATCATTTCTAAACAATAAAGCGTACACCTGCTTGTTCCATTTTAACTGAAGATTTAGGGTAGATTAGAGAGAACTATCGGTGTATCGATAACGACATATGTTTAATTTGTCTGGTGCCAGGGGAACCAAAATAAAGGCGTTAAAGTTCTCAACTCTGACTGGAGTTAATCAAGAAATGTCTACCTGTCGAGGCCAAACAATCGATCGTACCTACGCCGATCCATATCTGTCCGAGTTGTCTAGTCTTATTCAGATAGCTTTAAAGACCTTATCATGCGATTCTTACCACAGATTAATGACATTTTGTTTTGAGACTATCATTTCCTTAAACTTTACAGTTCGTGAACAGGACACGCAAAATATTACACTCGTTTCTGAACACAGATTTCTCTCTTTCTGTTCTGGGCCGGGGATGTATTCAAAATGGATTGCTGTCTTTTCTTTCAGTATCAAGACACATAAAAGACACATTCTTAAAAGGATACAGAACACCGCTGCCAGATCACCACCTAACTCGACGGTCAGCTCACATCACACCTGTGCTTGTTGGTCTTCATTGGCTTCCTGTTGCCCACAGAATTGAGTACAAGATCTTACTCCTCTCTCACAGCTGCAGGAGTACACCGAACTGGTCGCCACAAGTTAGATCCACGTCGAAACATACGATTCGTGCTATAATGTTAATACCTATTATTTATTGTCGTTTGTGAAATACGTGTGCATTCGGCATTCGTATTAAAAGTATTATTATCGTCTTTGTTTGTAGTTTAGAGGAATGATACGTCACCAAATTTGCCTGATACTAAGACAGGAAGAACATCCGCTATCGTAGACAGCGCACACACAAATTAACGAACATATGTGTACTACAGACCTACAAGTTAATTTATTTACTTTATTAATTACATTAATTTAATTTATTTAGCAACTGACCGTTGTTTTCTACTTTCTGGGATAATTTGTAGCGAATTTATCTATATGTTCGGTCTATACCCAGGTGTATATCTGATGACAATGGATGTCCTTATCTTAAGAATATGACATCACTCTACACTCCAGCTAGGAACTTGCGTTCAGGAGACAAACTCTTCTTGTCACCAACCCATGTTACCACCAGTATGGGAGAACGATTCTTCACAGCCGCAGACCCCGAGGATGTGGAATTCTCTACCACTAGCTCTCCGATCAACCCCGGACAGTGACTTTTTAAAGTCAAACTTAAAACAATTCTCTTTAACTATAGAACTGAATTGTAATTATTATCATTATTATTATTATTATCATTGTACAGTTCTAGCAATAAATATATAGACATGGCCAATGCACAAATGGAAATATCCTTTGCCAGGGCAGAGTGCCTTGCATACAGGATGGTCCTGTGCTGCTTTGAAACGTATTGAACTAAACAGAACCGGACTGTGAATCCTACGCCATAGAGTATTGACAAGAAAGAAGCATTATTAGCAGCCGAATGTCTGTTAGTCATGACAGAACAGTGTGGGTAATAGCATTTTACGACGGCTTAATGTAAGCATTCGAGTTAACTTATAGATGTGACATGTATTTCTCCTGATCTGAATACAACATAAAGCTATTTGTAAGAGAGACTACGGATGACTCTGTGTAGTCCCACACAGCTAATCCATACATGTTCGCTTAAATGGTTTCCTGGAACTCTGTAGCAGCTAATTTAATCTCAAATCGACCATGTAATTGTCTAATAGACCAAATATCAAGCGTCTGCAGATTCAAAGGATTCCTGTAGGAATACTTCCGTATTGAGGCCGAGAGATTAATCTGGTTTTGTCTTTTGTAATGGCAAGGGTCCAGTTGATATTTGTTTTGTCTTTTGCTCTTTGTATTGCTAAGTCGACATTGTTTCTCTATTTGGACAAAATTAATTCGTAAAACGGTAATTAGTATAATGGTGTATGTTATCTAGTTATTTGTGGATGGTCATGCATGTGAACTCGCTCTGAGGGAGCGACCATTTGAACTTTATGAGGGTGGGTAAGGAGGCTTGAAGATTTTTGAAACTATATAGTTTGCAATATTGGAGAAAAAAGATTACATGAGTCAAGAGTGACAAATAAATTGATTGCAGAGAGATATGAAGTTTTGTTCATTTTTCAGTTCCTGTAATTACGTAATAAATCAAACGTAAAAATATTTTAATATATAGGGTTTGTTGGCAATTGCCTAAGAAAAAATAGATTGTCTCATGCCGTGAGATAAAAATAGTTTGCAAGAGAAAAATATTTCAGCGCTCCCCCGTACAAACCAAGTGGTTGCTTTCTAAAACTTGATAAAAATACGTTCTGAGGAAAAACTGGAATATTGGAGATGGGTTCGATAGTCAGACAACATAGTCGTCCGCCAGCATATTAGTTACCCTTACCCTAACCTAATCCTAACCCTAAACCCTAAACCCTAACCTAACCCTGACCCTGGTGTAATTTTGACCCTAACTCTTAGCTGGAGCCATAACAGAAATATAACCCTGACCTTAAACTTAAATTTACAGCTGATGTACATTATATTGTCGAACTAATGCGCTGTCGGACTACATGATCGGGAATAGGCTGTCGTACTTCATGATCGGAAATGGGCTGTCGGATTACCCCGAATATTATAATAAACCCATATTGGTTAGAATAATGTTACCCAGGTGAATACAATGCGTGACGGAGACACTTCAAATCAAATACAGTGGGCAGTGTTGGTGGCAGAGCAATATTTCAATCTGCTAAGAATGTCAAAATGACTGATACTTTCTGTTTACGAAACGACTTGGATCAAAGATTTGCATCAACATGATGTCTATTCCGCACTCAGTTGATCACGCCGAAGAACAAGGCATGTCAACTTTGGGTAAAGGGGTAGTGACAATGTATGTTGCATTTAAAATCTTCATTTACACTAACAATCACGTTCAATACACCAAGGGTTATCACTGAATCATCACCTTGAAGCAATGTACCTCGAATTTGGTCTTAACACATTAAAACAAATCTTAAAGTATTAACTGAATCTGTAATTAATTTTTTTTATTTAACTGAACATATCCTGACGACCAAAAAAACGAGACAGAGAAAAATGATTACAACGTTTACAGATTCCTATTTCTGTGTCAGTTTTCATACAAATGTTACCACTTTTGCTGAATCTCATGATAGCATGGTGTTAAAACTACACTCTCGAGAATAAATATCACTCAAAATAACCAACATTTGTTTCTTTATATTATATTTTGCAGCCTAAGATGCTTTCTTAATTGACCCCACTAACGTTGTTCACGCATACCACTGCACAAGGGGTGATGCACTGTATGCCTTTCAAGCAATGTACTGCCGTCCCAGAGGAATGTTTTAAGTCCGTATCGCGAGGTTCCAACTAATCACAGTCCAATACAATATTGATAATTTGCAACCTTGTCCAAACACTACAAGTGCGAGTCTAATTAAATACATATCATTTATCGTCATTGTCTTAACCACAGGTGCTATTTCTGGCCAGTACGTGCCAAAACTTCATTTCAGTTCTTCACATGTTATCAAGTGCAGGAAATAAGTTCGTATATAGTCATCGACTTTGTGAAGGTTCACAAGCAGTGTCGCAGCTTTGCCCTGGCATTGGAAGAAGGAGGGGAGGCCCTGACATTGGTAGAGAGAGGGAGGGGAGGCCCTGGCATTGGAAGAGGGAGAGGAGGCTCTTGCATTGGAAGCGGGATGGAGACGGCACTGGCAATAGAAGAGGGAGAGAAGGCCCTGGCATTGGAAGAGTGAGGAGAGGCCCTGGCATTGAAAGAGGAAGATGAGGCCCTGGCATTGAAAGATGGAGGGGAGACCATGTCATTGGAAAAGGAAGGTACTGGTATTGGAAGAGGGAGGGGAGGTCCTGGCATTGGAAGAAGGAGGGAGAGGGAGGGGAAGCCCTGGCATTGGAAGAGGGACGAGAGGCCCTGGCATTGAAAGATGGAGAGGAGACCCTGACATTGGAAGCGGAAGGGGAGGCCCTGACATTGGAAGCGGGAGGGGGCCCCTGGCATTTGAAGTGGGAGAGGAGGCCCTGGCATTGAGAGAGGGAAGAGGCCCTAGCATTAGAAGAGGAAAGCGCAGGTCATGGCTCAACGTACATTTGTTTCCCAGTAACTGTCAATTACTTTCTCTGGACTGATTACTCTTCACGTCAAAAGGTCAAGGTACTCATCAAATGATGCTTGATAAGAGAACGGTATTTGTTCGCTTGTATTTCTCAACTCATTATTAGATGCACGCAAATATCTCATTGAGCTGTAGTTCCATTAATAAGCAACGAGTATTTTATAATAGTTTGGCCATGGTTTGTGTCTCAAGCTTATGATTACATTTCTGTTGCTGTTTGTTTCTCAGACACATTTAATACTGTATGTTGGCATATAGCAAAATTTAAGCTGCTAAATTTTATGTTGTTGGGACATCAGAGCAACCAAGAAAAAGCATAATGTTATGTACAACCCAATGTAGATGGTATTCCTTGTAAATGGTCCCTTTATTTGTTGTTTATTTATTTGTAATAATGTTTATTTCGTTAATACCTGACAGCAGAGTAAACAGCATAAAAAAGCAAACCTCTCTAAACGCCTGAAAATGATTTTCATTTTTGATAGCGTATTTTATGCAAATTTTTATACCAGGTATTAGGTGGTATATTATACACAGGATATACCCAGCATAAACATAAGAAGAGGCAAATTGTAGACCAGTGATTCTCAAACGGGAGACAATTGGCTACTTTCGGAGGAATGTCAAATCTAAGGGGTGGAATTTTAGCCAGGGAAGGGAAATTGTTTCAATAATTACAACTGTATAATGAGAGAGGAATTGAGGAAACCTGAGACCACAAGGGGAGGAATGTGTCCTGTTGAGGACTGAAATACGTCTTGAAAACATTTAATTCGATGAACATATAGTCTGGAGGCACTCTGAAAATTTAAGCAAATATAACTGCCAGATCGCATTTTTTTCTGCCATTATTTCAAAATGTTTCATAATATTTTAGTGTGACAAAATGATCATCCTAATATTGCAGAGTTTACTAATCTTACCTGCTGGCTCAGACTGAAACAGACTTCCTCAGTCAGTGTGGTAGTATATGGAGTTGTTGTCACTTCCTCATTTGCAGAATTCCTGCAAGTCAGTGAGATACTTTATGTAATTGTTGGCACTGCGTGTTCGTTGTAACCAAGTCTGAACTATCTCTGACTCTGTCTTCGGGGAGTTTTTCCCAAGTTCATCTTTTCCATTTTAACTATATCACTGCACACTAATACTAATAAAAAAAATTAGGATACATGGCTCGTAATGCAAGGCTTCAAGAGGTACATAGTCGCGTGATGGCTAAGAAACACTGCATTACACAGATAAATGAAAGAAGAAATGTCTGTTGGCATCAAAGATTTCGTATTTCTGACATATTGCGAACATTTAAGATTCTGTCATGTGAGAATCCATATATCCGGCGTCATAAGGCCTTTAATGAAGCCGTGCAAAATTAATTATCTGATTCTCAGGCACCGTCCATGTCATGTTCAGACCCCATGTAACCTATATGTATTGTCCATTTGAAAATAGAAATAAACGTTCCAGGGCGTCCAGAGGCAGTGATCTTTTGTTTTGTGAGCAAGTTTGTGTATATTTCTGTTATCAAAATATATACTTAAGTTGCAGTTGCGACCAATCTGTAACATATTTCTGGTAAGATTGTGTATCAAAATATATTGGGAGCGTCAGTGAATAAAACATAAAATCAGAACTGGGACGGGTGGGTCTTTTTGAAAAAACACCAACCAATTGCGAATTACGAGAACCAGGTAATTAAATTTGCACGATACCTTAATAGAATACGTATCGCTAATTGAGTCAATCATTAATAATTTCTAATGCGAAAATCATATCGAGCCACCAGAGTGTTTTATTCCACAGCTATGCGTTTATAATCCACTTCAGTTAATAATTAAACCCGCTGTGCGACTATTTATAGGACGATTCCGTGATATGCAGCACGTGAACCAATTGCAAGCGAGTACACAAAACAAGCTCAAATGTTGGCTTGTTTGTATGAACTCTGGAAATAGACAATTCAGTTTTCATTTTTGTGCTTCCTCAAGGGACACCGTTATCTGATCAAGTCCGAAAACGTTTTGCCATCCATCTTGCTGAATCGTGTGTTGCCACCATATACATTTAGGTGCTTAATCATTTACAGGTTCACACAGAACATGTCTGAAGACTGACTTAATAATCTAGTGCCTCTCTTACGAGGAAGTATACATGCCAGATTAACATGCAGCTGTAACACTGCTCTTGTGGTTAATTCAATCTTCGGTCAACCATGTGATTGCCTAACAGGGCAAATTGCCGGCGTCTGGTGGTTTCGAGAAACTTACCATGTATGTCTCCCTTGAGGAATGGCTGATGGATGAGTGTTTCAGAATCAACTCTACACTCCGGCGTCATCTCGTTTTCACATAAACATACTGGTCGATAAATTATAAATTCCGCTGTCACCTGCTTGGTGACCTCACTGATCACACCCACCATGAACGTGCAACTGCCGGCGGAGGGATGGCAGGTTATATAGGACAACGTTGTGCGCTTTTCGTCTTATATAGGACAACGTTGTGCGCTTTTCGTCTTATATAAGACAACGTTGTGCGCTTTTCGTCTTATATAGGACCACGGTGTGCGAAACTCGTTTTATATAGGACAACGTTATGCGCTTCTTGTCGCATTGTTTAATAACCAAGCGTGCATTCATCTCATCTTTCAGCATACGTGCTTATGATGCATGTGGAATATTAATGACAATGTAGCAGAACGTTTTGTCACGGGTCTCATGAATTGCACGTGCGTGCACCTTCCGAACCTCTCAAAATTAAATTAACTCGCCTGACCACCCCGTTCGGCCAACCAGACGATATTGCATCTTATGCGCAAGCTCATCTAATACAAGTCAGACAGCACAGAATAACGTAACGCCTCAATGCCAAGAGTTATATTTACTTCCGAAAACATATGGGAACTGATGAAATGATAGTGAAAGTGTAATGACGATGAATGCCTGTAGATGCACATCAATACCTGATGTGTCCACTATTTCGCGATATATGCATAACAAGGGGAAGGCATACTGTTGATAAACGTGAGTGTTGTTAGCCTTCATATTGCCTGCAATTCTGCCTGAAGACATACTCCAAGCTTGGTCACGGTGGCGGGGGGTTGAGTTTCTGGTGTTCACTCTCCGGCCGAGAACATACCACAGAGGCTCTATTGAAAAATATGTCAGGGGACACTGCGGACGAGTCCAATGTCTGGATGCATTAATGTCCCAACAAAAGATATGTTTTTAACATTTTCAGGAGTAGGAGAACAGCCAAATTTAAAATTAAGCCCTGACAATGATGTACATGGAGACACCGCGATCAGTTTGCTCATGGGGTCTAACTGTTTCACATTTGCTAGTTAACTTCCACTTACCAATATTTTACACTGTGTAACAGTTCTTACTCTTCCTCTGTTTCTGGTAAAACATGTATTTTCTGATTTATTATGTCTAAAAAGTATAGAACATGGCAATTATTCCTTTCAAACTTTGCGATTGTGATCAGGACAGTGTCATTTTGAAATTTACATATTATTCTGAACATTCCAGGGCTCGTATGCATGAGCTGGTAGTAAGCCCGTAGCGCGGACGTAAGTGACAACGTCGGAAGTAATTTATACGTTGAGCTCTACGGGATGCATGAGCGCCTACTACCGGCTCATGCATACTGGCCCAGATGGATTCAGGGCTGAGTAACCCCACCAGGTCTGTTTTGTGTCCAGCCACTCCACCTGTCAAGATGGGTTCTGCTTCTGCCAGAACTTCACCAGCCTGTTCGAGGCAATTGGAAGCGCCTGTAGACTGGTCAGGTGGTGCCTCTTCATTGACCGCTCATCCAGGAGCTGCTCCATGCAGGCTCGTGCACCTCAAAGAAGAATACAGCAGCATTAAGGTCTTGCTAGACGACCTACAGTATGATGAGTACTGCTCGGGGGTCATCGGAGACTTCAAACAGTGAAATTCTTGGTGTGTCTCAAAAGCAGTTCCACCAAGTTTCCCTGCTACCTTTGCCTTTGCCTTTATCTTTGTCTTTGACGCAGTGCCACAGGCGTAACTGGCCACAGCAGACCCACTTGTCTGTGACGATGAGCAGCATCAGATGGGAGTTGCTGTTGGACACCAGAAGGTGTTGATGTCACTGGTGTATATAAACAATTTGAAACAATGTGTAACCGCTGCAGACAAGGAATCTACAGATTCCGACCACCTTCAAGAACTGTTCGATAAGCTGTCTGAGGTCAAAGCCAGTGTCTTCTCGGGACCACGGATAAAGGAGATCCTGGCGTGCAAGGAATTCCCAAAGAAGCTCACGAGAAGAAGAAAGCAGCTTTGTATAGCTTTCTCGCATTGGTTCAGGGCTTTTTGGTTCAGAATCGTTGATGCTCATCTTGACAGATTCAAGGAAAACACTGAGATCATCAGACACTCTCCAGCTCAAGGTCCCAAGATTGTCCAAATATTTTGGAGACAGAACATTCCAGAGAGTTGGAGCTATGTTGTGGAACACCTTGCCTGATGATATCAGACGCAGTGACACTGTATCATTGTTCCAAAAGAAATTGAAAACACATTTGTTTCGCATTGCCTTTGACCATTAGCGCTTTTGAGCACGTATGTGGAAAAGGTGCTCTACAAATTTCCAATTTATAGAACTTGGAAACGTATTCTGATTAGCAAGGCGAGTGCGTCCACACCGCTACCGAGAAACATATATCGAGACAATCATGGTAGATTTACATTTGTGGTATGCCCGTGAAAGTAATATTACAGTATGATCCCGTAAATCTCTAAAAATCTACTCCTGAATCTTTAATGCTCACTTTTGTTTAATATTAATGTCAATAATGTTAATTTTCATTCATATCTTGTTTTCTGACTTCATGTAATTGAAAATGTGCAAATGTAAATAACGCTTACAATTGTGTTACACGGTCAATTATAATAATTACGTGATTCTTCGTGAAATAAATATCTGATGATTTTGATTGTTCTTCGTCATCAAATTTATCTTAGCTCAGGTCGAAAAGTTTCTTTTAAAAACTTCATATGGGTACATAATTGTGGGGTCGCGGTAGCCGTGAACAACAAGCGTCGATCCGTCTATGTTTAGTGGCCGTATTTACAACACTTCGAAGATCTTTCTTAACAACATTCTTAGAACCGTGAAATTTACTCTGAGATAAAACTTGGTCCCAAGAGGGTTTTTTTCATAAATTCTAAGAGTTTGTTTATTAATTCTTCAGTAAGAGTTACTCCTAGCCATTCTTAGAACGTTTTATCAAATCTGAGTCATCATATACATTGAACACAACTTTTCTTGGCCGAAAAACTCTCCATTTTCTCACATTGTCACCTTCAGAGACCACCATTTTGGAAAATTCTAAGAGTTTTCTTAAATAGTTAGGGGTACTTAAGAGGACTCTTACATTTTGGCAAATTTAAAAATTTTCTAAATAAGCCTTAAGAACATTCTTGGACTTGAGAGTAACTTTTACCAGTGTTAAGAATTTTCTTAAGCATTCTAAGAAATTTTATAAATACAGGCCCTGGTCTCGAGTTCGATCCTAGCCAGCTCCGTGTTGTACCCTTGGACAAGGTACTTTACTCCGTTTGTCTCAGTTCTCCCAGCTGAAAATAGGTATTGGCGCTGCACTGCGGCGATAGCCACCCGCAACGGGGGAGAACGAATTTCTTGTCATTGGA
>JAUELE010075207.1:0-15270 GCA_031471655.1 Diodora aspera
ACCAATACGGTTATTGTATTGGAATGCAGCGTATTGAATACGTATCGGTTTATCGGTATATTGATCCAGCCCTAGTATGTTTTGTTCGGGTTCGCATCACAGTTTGCTAGTCAATTTCAGCCGATTGCTAATCAATTACAGCAAATTGCTAATCAATTACAGCAAATTGCTAATCAATTGCTCATAAAATTCTAATCAATTTGCATCAAATGCTAATCAGTTTCGTCTGAATGTGTAAAACTGCTAATAAAAAATTTGAAAGAAAAAATACCCTGATATATTCATGCATGGGCCTTCAAGCCAGGCATCCTGCTCTTCTGTAGTACAAACCCTGAATTACAGTGTGTGTTTTTTGTAGTGCTCAAAAAAACCCTCTTGGGGCTTCTGGTGAGTGACATGGTGTCACTTAGAATAGGGCCCCAGTAAGCAAATGCTTGTACTACAAGGCTACTAAAATGGTATGTGTTTGCCTTCACTTTTCTTTCTATTGATCCCCATTTAGGAAATAACTTTTTCCCTTGGTGTTCAGCTTGCACATCCAGTTTTGTTGTGGCTGAAATGTTGCCTGTGCAAGATAAAACATCACTTCAACTAAACTATTGTAGTTTCCTTGAATACAAAGAGAGTTTTATATCTTTGCAGGTACAGATTTTTTCGACCCAAGATCCGCTTGCTGACGGAGGATGAGTATATACAACAGGGTCAAATAGAAACACAGAGAGCACTGGACGAGTTGCGGTCATTCTGTCAAAGTCCAGACTGTGACTCATGGAGGGTCGTCAGCAGACTTAAGGATCCAATAAGGTCAGGTTTTGTTTTTAGCTTGAATAATATTCTTCAGTTCCTACGGGTGGTTCAATCCATGAGCTCCTGGGAGTGGTATGATACTTTTGGATCTGGGCACAGGATAGTGCAGTGGTTTGTGAGTCGACGCAGTAATTTGTCGGACTTGGTGGTTATGGGTTTGAACCCACCCATGTACCTGTCTCCTCCCAAAGATTAAACCCTGACAGACACATGATGTAGGTGGCACTGTGATGATATGGCTACAAGATTGCGAAAACCCACGTTAAGTCTTACATCACTCACCCACTCTCTTATGGATCTCTAAATTATCAAACAAACTTCATCCTCAAAATATACATCTCAGGGCCAGTTGTTATCATGTAGCTAAACATCACTCTATGTTGATCCAAGAACATATTCTCCTGTTCGCTTGCAGGTTTGCTAAATTTGTTGAAGGGAACTCGCACATATCAGACGGTGAAGTGCTAGAACACGACTCATTGACGGACTTTATTCCACCTCATGAGTCTTCTGAGAACGAAGAATCGGAGACAGATTTTCACCTCAACAGTCCATGACATTCCAACTACCAGACTGTTTGTATACATATTCAACCCTGGACAAAGAGATCAGCTAGCTGATACAACTGTGCGTCGGCAGTGTGTTGAACAAGACCTTGGTGGATGAATACACAGGATAATATGGAAATAGACATCCCGAGTAACATCATATTTTTAATACTGATAAGGCTTACACCACTTTCAGCTTGGAGAGGCTATTGATATGAATGACAAATGATGTATGTTCCATTTACGAGATAGAAAGTCTCGACATTGATGTATAGTGTTTAGAAAATGCTAAAGTGTTGAAAGCAATATAACGAGAGATAATACGGCTGTTGAATCCGTCACCTCATAAAATTGTCGTCATTGGCTGAAACCACCCTCATGATGTGAAATGTTTCATGAATTATCAGATCTAAAAGCATATTTCCCACGTAAGGAAGTGATACTGTTGTGTTTCATTGTCTGGGCAGTGAACATTCTGTTACTGGTGATGTCTTTTTTACTTTTTGCAATTTGTGGTGGTTACCATTTGCACTATGTGATACATATTTGGTGCTTGCAATTAACGTACGACATTTAAAAAGTGTTGTTATAAATGTTTTCATCCCAGTGGCCATTATACTTTCATGGGAGAGCATATTTCAAAGTGTCTTCCTAAAATATGAACAATGTAGCCACCATTGCAATTTATAGAGAAGCTGACATCCAGCTTTAACTAAACCATTACTTGGCAGCTCTTGTAGAGCTTGAGAAGGGATACAGTGTTACTGTAATCTGCATCATCATGATTTACGGGTCCTGTTGCTTCCACATCTCTGAATATCCATTTCTTCTTGAGCAATAGTGTTATGGGTGAATACTGACACCTTGTGACATTGCACATTGTTTAAGACTTAAAATTATTTTTTTTATAAGAAGTTGATGCAGTGCTAAAATAATGGCCATTTACTGTATAAATCAAAATAGTTATGATTTTTAATTAAAAATAAAAAAATCTGTTATGATTCGCCTAAAGCTCTCCTGGAACATCATATTTCAGCATTTTCTATAAGTGTAGTGAAACATCTTCAGTTTTGTGAATAACTAGTCATTTTTTCAAGTATTTCAATTTCCAAATGGAACAGTGTAGTGCAGGAAGATTCAGATGGAATTCCCAGAGGTCCACTAGAGAAAATTGTCTCAGATAGAGGTCCGGAACATCATAGATGATAGTATCTAACTTGCGTTATGATTCAGTGCCATGTATATATTGAAGTAGCCAAGTAGTCAGGGTGATTCCTGGTGTGGTGGTTAGTGCGTCAGGACATCATAGTTTTCAGACTAGATTATCAAACCAACATTCTTACATGTATCGAGTACCCTATTAAAATATCTAAGGTAGTGATTAGATAAGGCACCATTAACTGTAATGTGAAGTTTCAGTCCAGTGGTTTTAAGTAAGTCAGTAGGTATCTTGCTATTTCTTTTATGTCAACTTGGAAGGTGTAGATTTTATGATATCCAAAACTTAGATGGAGTGTGGGCAGCTGGAAGCCAAAATAGGAGAGCACAATATTATAATTTGGAGGGGGAGGGGGGTGCAAATACATGAAGTCAGTTGGAGTGGAGCTGGGGCAAAACAAATGAGGCAAGTACTTTTCATCATATTTGTGCAATAACTATTTTGTTTAATTGAATAGAGGAGAAATATGTGACAATAACAATACAGTAGCATGTTCTCAGTTTGTGTGTAAGCATATTTGAAATTATTGATAATAATTTTGGGGTGAAAATGAAAAATATTGACAAGTTAATTAACATGATCATTTTGGCTGTTCTTCATCAGTCATATCTCACTGCTTTTAAGTTGGTCAGTCGAGTTGAAAGATTCAGCCTAGAATGCGTGTCTACCACTGTTAAGTGTGGAGGAGGTGGAATTATGATATTGGGATGTTTTTTGCATCTGCCTTTTCTTATCTGGTACCATGCTAGAAGTCCCAGTCTCAGATTTTAACCCCAAAGAGAACATACAGGTGCATGTTAAGGCCAAACTGGTTGGGGAAATATTTGGGAGCACTGACCAGCTGTGGGGAAACAGTCAGAGATGAATAGTGATCACTGGCAAACTGTAAACTACTGTCAGACAACTTGCTCAAATGGCTAAGTGTTCTGGCGAAAAGCAAAAGAAAAGCTATCCTATACTAAAAGCATCATACACACAAACACTGTATGCACTGTTGTATAATATTGATATATGCATGGACCCTATATATGTATTAAAGGTCCATGGTACGTGGTTCAGCTATATTTATAAGAACAAAAGAGTAATTGCAAAAAAAATGTGATAAAAAGACTTGCCTCATTGTTTTAGCCCTTTATTGACCAGAATATTGTGCGTTAGTTATGTGTTGTATCATCATCAATAAATTCCATTTTATTTATTTTTCTAATCTTCATGTCATAAAATATAAGGTTGTTATTTTACTATGTATATGTAGAATGTATATGTATTGTTTATCCAAATGCAGGAAGCAGTGATGTGTGATAGTGTTGTAGTAGAGAACAGACCACGGCCCATATGCATGAGCTTGTAGTAGCGAACATCGGAAGTAGGCGCTTGTGCATCCCGTAGAGTTCAACCATAAATTACTTCCAACGTTGCCACTTACTTCTGCGCTACTGGCTTACTACCAGCTCCTGCATACGGGCCCTGGAGTTGGTCGGCCAGGACTGTTTGCGTTCGACTCCCATCTCGGTCCCCTGGCGTTCAACTTTTTTTCATTCATTGTGCCATCATTGTAATATAGCTAAAAGATTGATAACACTGATGTACATAAATTAAGAAGATATTTTCATGTAATGAAACGACAAGACTGGCTCCTTTCTGGAGCAGTTATATCTAATGCAAAGTAACCGAATTCTTAAAAAGTTACATATATTTTCTCATTCCATAGCTCATGTGATTAGTTGTATACAGTTACATTGATCTTCGGTAGCCAGACTGATCGTCACTCCCATGGGTCATAACGAGACGATTCACACTGAACTAATGAATATGCATAACTTTATGTGACTTATCAATAGCCAGTGAAAATTGTCATTGGTTGATTGTTAAAATGCATGTTTGTGATATGACCAATCAATATATATGGTGTAGACACACCTAGCGGCGTGATGCTGCTCGTTATGATCATGGGGCACGGGATAGCGCAGTGGTTAGCGCGTCGGCCCAGCAATGTGCCAGTCTTGGCGGTTGTGGTTTGAATCCCGCACAGGTACCTCTCTTTCAGCCCGGAGAGATGGGAGCCTCGACACCGACGTGATGGTGCCGAGACCTTGGTCATATGGCTGAAAGATTGCCAAAAACCATGTAAAACCCCAAATCACTCTCGCTCATGTTATGACCATGTAACAAGAGGCACAACCAACCATGGAGTACCGACAGTGAGTTGCATTACTGGAAGCTCTATTTCAGTTCAAAATAATGGTGCCATATAAGATCTGATCTTCATAAGACAATAGATCTCATCATGTACCCTATAAACTGGTGCTGTCACTTCATGAACTCTCGATATGCCGAATTAGATCCGTTCATCTTGGCTTCATTTGCAAATGCTGGAATATGTCCATGTTCTATGAAGTATGGATATACTTGTGTAATTACAGCTGAATTGAAGCAACACCTATAGTCCTTGTAAAGATGTTTTATCACTTAAAAGTGTTTAGATTTCAACTTCCTGTTTTTGTGTGAACCATATGTTCAGCGTTCAAAAACTTGGTAGTGAACAGGTGCCGTTGTGATCAAAATAAAGTGTCAAGTCTTAGAAACCAAATCAAAGCCTTCCAAGTTCTTTTTTAAGTAAAGTGTTTGTCAAGAGGATCAGCCATTACCCATCTCGCATGTATTCACTATGATCTCCAACTCAGTGCCGTCTTCTCCAGAGCTTGGTGACCGGACAGTACAAAGCTGTTGTTCTGGGCTGATAGTGTCGCCTTCCATCCTTGAAATCCAGGCTACAATTAACTACTGTCTCCATCCATCATATACCCTGGACTCACTCCTATTCACGAGTCCAAAATTCCATCCATGTTCTCCTTCATAATGTGGAGTTTTGTTTTACTTTCAGTTACTTTGATGAAGTTAGAACATTCATTGAACAAAGCCAGTTATGTCGCTGCAATACTAAATCATATGTAGAATTTTGTAGATTGTTGATGTGATTCTGAATTAGCCTTGATCATTCATTCAGTCTTTTAAACATGGATCCTGTTTCTTTAAACTGACAATGTTGTGTTCTGCGGAAGAACATTTTTAAAATCTGAATACCTACTTAAAGCTGAGTGCTGATTTGATGTTTTGTTTTTAGATTGACAGGGCATCATCTTGTAATCCAAGTTGTGGTGAAAGACTGATGAATCTGATCACTCTCTTATATTATTGAACTGGATCAAAAGTTTTTAAACCACCATTTTGTTATATTTTTCATTACTTGATTGAAATAAAGATGTAAAGCATTGTTTTATTTTGTCCGTACTTTAAAGACAAAATTAACTTAATTCTATTTCCACAAGACATCCCTCGACTGCTGTTATGATGTTGAACATATTAAATGTTGTCCTCCTTTAGTATAGCAGTCTAGCTCCAGATCATAATAACTCTGCCAACGTCCATCATATACCCTGGAATCATTCCTATTCACGACGATCGTCTTGAGGTGGGCGTTTTGACCAATCAGTGAAACTTCCATAGCGAAAGCTTGTGTCCAGTCATGTGGCGCATCTCTCCCCAACCCTCGGCGAAGTAAAGACGTTATGTGTTTAAATTTATCTAGATAGACTTATTGTGCAGTTAATACATTTCATTGGTTGTCCATATTTAGTAGATTTATGCTTACCATACACACAAAATGGTGAATAGGAGTGATTCCAGGGTATGTGACGGACGTTGGTGGAGTCATTATGCCCTGGATTTCGAGGTTGGCTCCAGATCCATTTTGTTTACATAGAATGGAGCCCAGTGAAGCTTCTCTTTTGGTGTCACCTAGAAAGATTAAGTGCCCCAGTAACCCTGGGCACAGGATGGTGCAGTGGTTAGCGCGTTGGCCCAGCGGTTCAAGTCCTGCCAAGGCACCTCTCTTTCAGCCTGGAGAGACAGGAGCCCCGACACCGACCTGATGTTGGTCAGGCTGAGGCAATGTAGCTGAAAGATTGCCTAAAACCTCAAGTCACTCACTCCCAGTAACCCCGTGCTTGTCGTACGAGGCAACTAAAATAAACTTTTTTAAAACACTCTTCAATGTTGTAAATCACGGTGTGTTAAGACTGAAACATTGCTACAAAGATCAACTTGAAGCATCAATCCTCCAACAATTGTTTCTTCAAACCAGTTTTCAATCGGTCATGCCAAGCCTCAATGCTTTAGTGTTGACCAGTATGTCTGGGGAGAGTTGTGGTGTCACTTGAAACACGAACCCAGTAACCCTATGCTGATTGTACAAAGTGATTGAAATGGGACTTATATTGCTTTCACTTTCTTTCTATCAATGTATTTTACAAACTTTTATTTTCACACTGCCGTATGGCTGAAATATTGCTGTTGCAACCCAAATCTCAGCTCTAAGCGGCATGTTCCCGTTCCTGTTCCCGTTCCCATTCTGCTTTGGTTCAGTTATCAAGACTGGCAAGAACCAATTAAGGTAGAATGGGAACACCTAATCATTCCATCTACCTGAATTGGCAAAGTTATTGCAGATGTAACATGGTTCTAAATAGTCTTTCAGCTATATCAAGGCAATGCATGATCCAGTTTCAGGCTAAGCATAACCTACCACAACATGACCATGGCAGGATTCGAACCCACAGTAGCAAAAGTTGCTATGAGAAAAACTTATTATTCCTTACGAGTTCTATTTGGTACTTCAGCTATGTGAATGTTAATACTGAAATACTCCTAGATTTAAAAGACAACACAAACGACGAGCAGTATTTTAGTAACTGTCCTGAGATGACCATGTTTATTTACAGTGACTCTACATAACACTCAACAAAAGTTAAGCAATAATGTATGCATGGCTGAACTGTCAATCCCAAATACCTACAGTGATTGGAAATTGAATTTGGACATTGTAACATACCAAACTCCAAGATGCAAACCTGGCATTATCAGTCTCGAGAGCTGCAAAGGCAAAACATGGCAGTACTGATCATTATCAACCAACACTGACATTAGTTTTCCCCAAGTATTTTAGTGGTGACCAACTCTAGTTGAGGTTCTAAGCTTGTGTTCAGCTGAAGGAACAACGTCAACATTTGTGGATGAACGGGGTGCGATGGCACTGTGCAACTGGTCATTTCAGACAAGTTTGATCCCCCGATTTGCATCTATAAGCCTTGTAAAAATCTGGAACTTTTATCAACATGAAAAGTGGCCCTACAGTTTGGTTGATAAACCGAGATTGAACACCAATCACCCAAAATGGATGATCATTGAATTGTGCACAAACCACAGCATTTTATGTTTTGAAATATCATTGGGCAACCTAACAATAATAACAATGAACAATATGCCTGAACGTTTACGTTCTGGTCAATTTCAGAGGCAGATGTGCTCCCTCCAAGGTAATTCCATACCAGATGCAATGCCATATTGCCTTACAATAAAAGCTAAGGAGCAACTGCTTGAAATTCATAATTATATTTTGGTAAAACTAATTTGGTTGCAGCTCTTGTATTGTAATTTACAGCTTAAATTAAAGCAAGAAATTCGTACAACCCTTTATCGGTAATCTAATCCTCTCTTGTATTTTTCATCCAACCCTCAATAATTATGCTTATATGAACACTGAAATGCTGCCTCATAAAAGAACTTTGATACAACTCAAAGCATGTCCTCACTACTGATGTAGCTTAGCGAAGCATGTCCTCACTACTGATGTAGCTTAGCGAAGCATGTCCTCACTACTGATGTAGCTTAGCAATTTGACTGATTGAAATGATTCATCATCAACAACCCACTTTTGAACAAATGAAATTGGCTATTTGTATCCACTAAATGCATAGCAGTAACACCAATGAGGCAATAATCTGTTCGCTTAAGTCAACTGTGTGAGATAATGGATCAACTTGGACCATCCTGTATCAACTGTGTGAAGATAATGGATCAACTTGGACAATCCTGTATCAACTGCGCATCTGGGTCATTCAATCAAACAACACAAGAAACTTTTCTCAACTTGTCTGTAAATGTGCAAGAAATAATTCTCGAGAGCATCAAGCTCATTTTCCATTCGATTCTGCTATTGTGACATGAGAAACTACATTTTTGGAAGTCTTGATCAACAAGAAATTAAATGCCCATACAAAGAAGGTTCATAATGAAAAGAATTATCAAAGTGTAAAGTGGAGAGCATTACAGCATAAAATCCCAAGTGGCTACTGTGACAAAATCTGCCAAGAGAAATCATGAGTAGGAGGAGTAGTACTAGTACTAGCACAACAACGCAAAATACTGCACCAAATGCTTACTTGTAGGTATACACGATATGAAAATACTGAATGCTTTTAATATTCAAACTTGAGGGAAGAAAAATGCAAAAGTTATTAAAAAACCTTAAAAATTCTATAAAATGATGAATGGAAGAAAACCTGTATTGGCAAATATTAACACTATGAACACTGTTAATCATGAAGTGATTATTTACAAAGGCATAAGGGATTTACAGGGGAATACAAAAGTTGTTTATGTACAATTAGTATCAAATATTACTGCAGTGAGGTCATTGTGAAGAAACTATTCACACTTGAAAGAAGTTATACCATCAACATACCACTACATGGAGTTTCAGACGAGCTAATAGTTCAATTCTGACAAAACAAACTGGTTAAGCAAATAAGTAATGGTTCACTTAACGTGGCCACACTCAATGAGCCACGCCCACTGATGCAGGGCTCCAGATAAACAAACTAATCTGGACTGTTGGACAACAGAACACGGCAGTATCACGCTCCTAAACTAGACTCAGAAACAACACGTCAAGAAGCCAGACAGCTTCTCGGACTCCTCTCCCTCTTCTTTACCATCACAACTGGGGAAAACTTCCTGTCTAAAGCAAAGAAGAAATCCCTGTGATGAAGTCACTTTGTTCAGTGCAACAAGTCACACCGTCCATTGCTATAAATAAACTTACAAACGAGTTAACTCCTATATAAACCTAAGAATAGCCAGTGAGATGTTGCTCAACATTGCTCAACGTAAGAATAAGTGTCAATATGAGAAATGTTGCAGGAATGCAATCAGCAATGATGAATATATACACTGAGATGACTGCTGGTCCAACGTCCTTAAAAAACTGTAAGAATGACTGATGGGCATTTCGCAAGACAAGTAAATTCTCCCCAGACTTAAGTACAAGGAAAACGTTCATGAACATCACACAACAAAGATCTGAGCATTTCTAGGATTGCAATGCTGTTACCTCCACCAGGTGAAAAGATCTCTTGCCATTAGTCAATTATTGCTTCGACATGTGGAAAAAAACTTTGGTACAAAGTATTGTCATCCAAGCACAAAATTCCACATATATATCTTTTACAATGCACAACAAATTTCAGCAGCTTACAAATGCACACATAACATATATTATGAATAACATATTAAAAAACCTATATTTACAGGCAAAATTATGACTGGTTTTGGTACAAAAGAAGCTAGGGCAAAAAAGCATCTTGTAGACTCTTCCCTAAAGATCTATGTCGAGTTCTTCATACTGTGTACTCCAAGAAACAATACTATATATAACAAATTCAGCAACAAATGGCACTGAAACTTCAAATCATGGATTTCATCCAACACCTACTATGTATATTTACACTTCTAGAATTTGACATCAGCAAACTATTTGGCAGTCTTGTAAACAATTATGCACATTCTTTATTGTGCAAATTACTAACACTCCAGTAAAGATATTTTATCAATATGATAGGGATCAGCTGACAGTCGGCAAACCCTAAATTCTGCCAAGAAGATTCATGGACAAGATTCCTGCTGTTACAAAAGGACTTGCTCATGGTTAAAACAGGTTATCAGTCACAGAAATGGTTCTCTGAAATAAACATATCACACGAGCAATTCAATTAAAGAAAATATAATCAGAAACATATCTTTTGAATATGACTAGTGATACGGTAATGATCAATATGAAAACATTTTCAATAAAGTCTAAATGTTAATTCATCTGATAGTCCACATATTTTACAAGATGCACTGATATATTAGTAACCATTCAAACACAAGATTGCCTCTTCGGACTTGATAAGTTTGTGAATTTTTAATACAACTCAATCTCATTCTTGAAACATTTTAACCAACAATAATAATGTACACATGAATAACAGCTATCCTAGCTAAAGAGAAAGAGCTAAGAATTAAAAAAATATTCAGTCATTCTGGATGTAATAGATTCAGTTTCTAATTTCATTGCAACAATAATGAAAAAAATAAAAATGTCTATTTCCTGCAGCTAGAATGTAGTAATATAGGAGTCAGCACTTTCTCTGCAGTGAAGAGCCTGGAGTAAATATTGTTCAGTGTTTGATGAAAGACTCAATTCATCCATTTCCGGCATCCAACTGCTCCACAATTGCAAGGAATCTTGTGCTGGTCGTCTTCAAAGTCGAACTTGTAGTCATACGTCAACTGAATCAAACATGACAAAGCATTACAAATTGACACCTGATGTCGGAAATGTGAGGCAGTGGGTGAGTAAGTGAGTGTACCACAAAGCAAGCTATTTTCTGATATCTATTCCTAAACAGACCAAATTTACATCCTTGATATGAGCACACAACAGCATCCTGAGAAAGGCTGGTCAGCAAGATGAATTGAATGCATGCGTTACACTGGGGGGGGCAAATGTTTCAGCTATTTGTTTTTAGCTATAACACAGCTCAAGAGAGACAGACAGTTAGTTGCTTTGTACAAGTGAGCCTAGGACTCTGTTTGCTCTTTGTGACAACTCCCTAAAAGCTCGAAGCATTAATTTTTAAAAATTGCTCTCATAACAAGAAGTAAAAATATGGACTTGCTGGAACTGTTCATCAAAAGACCATTGTGTAAAAATTATTTTATTATCTTTTTCGGAAGTATATGCTGATGTCTAAACTGTGAATCTGAGATAAGGAAAGCAACATACTTCTTCACCCTTGCCGATGCGTCGGCTGGTAATGATGATAATTTTGCTTTCTTTCTCAAATGGAACAACCTCTGCTACACAGTTCGGTGCACAAGAATGATTGATGTATCTGGCTGGTCCACCCGCCATTGTGGCATCAATCACAATGTCACAGTCGATGCGAAACATATACACTCCACGATTCTGAAAACAACAATTCATCATTAAATGCAATCCACTAAAAAGTGATCTGAAATTTGAAAACTTCCTTCATTGTTTGTCGATATTAGTTGTTCCAGGACACAATGAAATCTTGTATGTAAAGATTAGATGAAGGTTTTATTCCTGAAGCAATAGAAAGGATAGGTACCTGCTCCTCGTATACCGTTTCTCTGCGATTTGCCACCTCGTTCCTGATGAGGTCTCCAATGTATTCAATCACCATGGTGTGCTTTTCGAGGTCACGAGCAGCAAATAGACCAAGACCCTGTGAAAGAACATTTAGATTCAGAAACACAGCACTCTTTCTCCCTCATAAAGCTACAACTGTGATAAGCATCCTCTCATCTGACATGAAATGAAGACAGTGCCAATGCATTTATTATTTTCTTCACTGACTTCATTTCTGAGAATCACAATCTCAACCAAAAGTATGTCTCAGGGTTATATCCAATCTCTACGAGTCCAATGCACGACTGCTTATAGGATGCCCTAACAAGTTGCAAGTTTTTTAATGATTCAACATGCCTTCCAGCAGTATCACCACATTATGTGTTTTTCAGTAATCTTTCATTCGTATCGCCACAGTGTTACCTACATCACATCAGTGTTTCACCCTTGAAAAAATAACAATTCTGTTTACCTGGATTCCAGATCTTGCCAGGAACACGTTTACTTTCCATTCTGTTTTCAGTCTGCGATATTGCTGAGACTTGGAGTGAACAAACTGCTTCATGTACGGTGAGTTCACATCTCCGGTCACCCCAGTGACTGTAGTCGGAAGAGATCGGGAGTTGCTTGACTGAAGGGTGTGTGGTCGCCTGTCGAATAAACAAAACAACCATGTCAACAGCACAAAACAAAGACTTGATTAAATGTTAAGGGTTGCAAGAAAATACGAGATATGCTGAAACTACTTGCCATTCAGGATCTTCTATCTTCCAATGGTCACGTCAGTAATTAGGTCAATATTGTTTATCGTTACCAGGGCAAGATGTAGTTTCAGTCAGTTCAAAACTAACCAGATCTTGTACAATTGCAAAGTTTACAATACAAGAACTGGTATTGCAATGTAAATATACCGAAATCAAGCTTATTTTTACACACAGGCACAAAAATACACCAAGCTAAAAGAGTTCATTTCAGACAAGATTCGACATTGTCAAACCTTAACTCTAACAATTGAAGAATTTTTTTGTTTTCTATCCTCACTTACCTCTTGAAATGAGTGCGGAGTTTGGGCTCTGTTCTGGCACAGCCAGTCGGGTTGATGGCTAAAGGCATTTCAATGAGAGGAGATCGTCCATAGCGGAATGAATAGTTCCCAAGAAGATCAGTACCAGGGAGCTAAAAGGAAACATGATAAGATATGGTGAGTGAAATGGTGCTGAAACGTTCTGTGTGCAGCATGATAACATGAGAAGAAATAACCTGTCCAGCTCTACAGATTAAATGATCTCAGGGGATTTTTTATTTTACAATTTCTGATTAGCAGTTTAACACATTTGGATGAAAATGGTTAGCATTTGGTGCAAACTGATCATCATTTTATGAGCAATTGATTAGCAGTCAGTTGAAATTGACTAGCAAACTGCAACGCGAACCCGAACAAAAAACACCCTGGATCTTGGATCTAACAGTTTTCAATAGTCAATGATTAGTTGGTTGGTTGGATTTATAGCGGGACTGCAATCTTTCAGCCATATGCCCACTTTCGCCAGTTGAGTGCAGGAGGAAAGCCTGCATCACCAGTACGGAACTGGATGATTTTGATCCAGTGAAATCTGTGAGCTATGGCTGGTACTGACGAACCAATGGTGATACCACAATGTAGCAGCAGACCATCGACCAACTCAACGACCAACTCAACAACCAGCTCGGCTACCCTGCCACCCCATTACACTACTCGAAGCCAGCATCAACATCTGCCTGGAGACAGAATACAAACAACTGTCAAGCTTCGGTGTTTGTAGGGCTCCTGCACTAACACAATCCTATTGAGCCCAACTTCACATTTAATTTTGCTCCAAATTTACTCAGAAACAGCAACTCAAGCCTTTGGGGTTGACAATACATATGCTGCTATGGGCATAGCATGTAAAAACTTTCATGCATACTCACTGACTCAAGAACTTTGAGAACATTAGGCTCTGTAAGTCCAAACAATTCCTCTGCGGTGGTAAAACTTGGAAACATCTTGACCAAGTCAGCCCCTCGTCGGAGCTGTTCCAGTGGGCCCAGAATGTGCATCCAGGCGTCTGGAAAAAAATTGAAATATCAAGTTGGGGTTTTTTTTGGTTCATGGGTCATCTTTTATTCCCCAACTGTGATGAGTAAAATATATGTCAGGTGTTTCTAATGTGAAAGGATGCCAGCTGCCAATTTTGTTCAAGTGCCACTCAGACGTAAAGCAAACAGCCAACTTGCCTCAATGAGAGCAACATGTGTCCAAACAAATCACTGTAGCTGGCATTTAACAAATGGTCGCACAACATTCAAACTAAATTTTGTCGCATAACAGTCAAACCAAACTTTGTCCCGTAACATTCAAACCAAACTTTGTCCCGTAACATTCAAACCAAACTTTGTCGCATAACATTCAAACCAAACTTTGTGAGGATAATATGATGATATAATCCAGGCTCGTTATAAAAGTTGCATGAAAACTGTCAACATCAAACCTTAAAACTCTGCGAGCAATGAAAGAGGTTGCCAGTGAGCCTTCATATCTATCACTCTGTCAGTGCTCAGCACTTTTCTGAATTACTCCCAAACAATACCGCCATAAAGAATACTGACCATGCTGAGTCAAACTTGCCGCACACAAACTATGTTCTTCACTTTTCTTTATGAAAGTTATAATTCTAATCTTAATTCTTACCTGTGGCTGTATGATCCTTGAAAGTTACTTCATCGAATCCCTCTTCTATGACTTTGACTGTGAATTCTGGTCTGCCATCGTTGTCAGAAATGCTGCACACGTAGCGAGATCGCTTGAAAAGCCTTCTCATGCTCCAGTAGAAGCGACTTGTGCGGAAACCAACCTGCAAAATATCAGGATATCTGTAAATCAACTTTCTCTGGTATTATGCAAAAGATACAAAGGTTGAGTTGTGAGTTTTACATTGTAAGGGTAATATTTCAGTCACAACGCAATGTGATGTGCAAGGTGGACACCAGGAGAGAGGATACTTCTACAAAGATATTGACTTTTGTGACCTTGTATGACAAGCATTGGGCTATTAGGGACCTTTCCTCTCTGAGGGACACCACATCACTCTCTGAAGTCCAATAGCACTTGGTTTCTGGACCCACAACAAACGTTAATCCCTGCACACAATGGTTTGAAATGCTAGCATAAGGTATTAATTATTTCTTCAAAGTGGTGATTTCTCACCTATTCTTAATGTCGCTTTCTGTCGAAAACCATCAAAATGTAGAGCAAGTCAAGTATTTTACAGACTAAAAAGTGAGTGTGAAATGGATTGTTACATTGCAGGGGGCAATATTTCAGCCATAGCGCAATGTGATGTGCAAGAGGCACATCAGGA
>JAUELE010075318.1:0-15268 GCA_031471655.1 Diodora aspera
GGGTAATATATGGAAGCGCTTTGAGTCTACTCTTGGGTGGAGATACCGCGCTATAAAAGAACTATCCATTAATAAAGTCCATTTCAGGACTTATGCACTCAATATCTCCAATGACATTTAGCGTCTAGTATAATAACAGAATTAACGTGTGGATTACACGTCTTACTTATTGCCATGCGACGTTTCGACACTTCGGACAGACACGATAGCAACTGTGTCCAAACGTCGCTGGACAACAATAAAGAAGTGTTATCCATAATTATGCAAACTCTGCTTTAATATTTTCTGCATTTCAACCCCGTCTGACTCCCGGGGGGTGATGTGATTTCACTTATTAATAACAAGGCCTCAGTAACTCAATGTTTGTCGTGAAGGGCGACTGAATGGGTTCTTTTATTTTAACTTTTCTTTCTATCGATCTCCTTTTAACTATATGGTTTTTTTGGTATATGTGCATCTTCCACATCACGTTGTTTTGTGGCTGGAATTTTGCCCTTGCATTGTATAATATTATGTACGAAAATATTCAACCCTTTTTATTCTTTTCTGGAACTTAGAATGGTAGATTGGATGAACTTCTTGGATCTTGGAATTGATGAGATGTTTCCATCTATATTGTTCATGTCGAGTGCCTTGGTTCATGTTGTGTACAAATTGACTTAAACTAGGATGTCCAAGTCTCGCGCATACACAGAACCATGCACAAACCGAATTTGTCGCTTCTGTTTTCTGCAACGTCCATTCTACATATAATTCCGGCTCGGGATGGCGCAGTGGTTAGCGCGTCGGCCCAGCAATCTGCCAGTCTTGACGGTTGTGGTTCGAATCCCACCCAGGCACCTCTCTTTCAGCCCGGAGAGACAGGAGCCCCAACATCGACGTGATGTTTGTGAGACCGTAATGATGTGACTGAAAGATTGCCGAAATCCACGAAAAACCCCAAATCACTCAGTCACTGTACAGATAATCCAAATAACCATGTTTACCGACAGCAGGTAAAATTTAACTTCACCGGTGTTTTATTCTTTTGTAAATAATCTACCACCTCAAAACCAATGTTATGGCGCTTCTCGGACAACTAAACACAGATGACAGAAACTCGTTTCGTTTGAGTACTGAGTCTACAGTGCTTTACAATATAAGGGCTTCCATATGATGTAAAGAAGGTCAAGATAGATTTATCGAAAGCTTTTCAACCGGAAAGTGTTGTCGGGTGAAAATTTTGTGTGGCTGTACAATGTTATTCGTGTCCTATCTACTGTGAAGATATTCAGTTTGCGTTGCAGTACAAAACTTTCAAACGTGACCATTATGCATTTTAAGTTTTATTACTGAATTTATTATCAATGTACAAAGGAATACACATGTACATGGATTCGCAAAGGAATGGGCTCTTCCATGCAGAATGGTTTGAACATTATTAGAAAGCTGTATATTCTGTGGGTTAGGATGTCGGCCAAGAACGCCAAGGGACAGTGCGAGAAGGGACAGTGGTTAGCGTGTCGGTTCTTGGAGGTTGTGGTTCGAATCCCGCTCGGACTCCTCTATTTCAGCCCAGAGATTGACCCCTCACGTGGTGCAGGTGTCACCGCAGTAATATGGTTGAAAGTTTACCGAAATCCTAAATCATTCACAATAATGAATTTCTAAAGCTGCGTCAAAATCCAATTGACTTTAAGTACATCATTGGTATTGTGTCTGACAATATTTTGTTAACATCGGAAATCGATGTTCTCAAATTTTGTTATGGTTTTATTAATTGAAATGACATCTTATTGATCGGTATTAACATTAACCGCCAACGCGAAGCTTAAATGGCTCAATTGCCTGTATTTTACCCTGAACAATTATGTTTTAACCACAGTCTTGCCAAGTGTGTCGGTCGAGTGACCTATTAAGTTGATCGACTTGTCGTTACTATGGTGTTCATTGGACCTATTATTTTTCCCAACTATCCAGGAGAATTGAGTATTGATGAAGGGATATGGTTCTCGGAGGTAAACAACTGCACGTTATTTACAAGCCTCTCCAGACACGTTGTCTTGCAAAACTCACAGCGCGTTGTTAATTTACCTGTCTGTGTGTGTTTCTTCACATTCGCAATCGTTCACTGTGATCGTTTTGTTCTATTAGATCTCATGTATTTATGAGGGAACCTTGCCTTGTCCTTTGCACTTAGGGGGCGCGGGGTGGCGTAGTGGTCAGCGCGTCGGCATAGCAATCTGCCAGCCTTGGCAGTTGTGGTTCGAGTCCCGCCCGGGCACCTCCCTTTCAGCCTGGAGAGACAGGAGCCCTGACATCAACATGGTGTTGGTGAGACCGTGGTGATGTGGCTGAAAGGTTGCTAAAAACCACATAAAACCACAAATCACTAACTCTGTCATTTACTTTTACAAGATATAAATAAGAGAGTTTAGTTCTTACGTGTATAGGGTATTTCTTTATAGCAGAAACCTGTAGGGCTTCCTGGGAGTGATGTGGTGTCACTGAGAAAGATTAGGGCTCAAGTAACACAATGCTTGTCATACAAAGTAATTAACATTGGGATCTTTTGTTTCACATTTCCTTCTGTTGTTCGCTTCTATGAACTGTCTTTCGTTCGGTGTTCACCTTGCCTCAAATCATATTGTATTTTAGCTCAAATATTGCCCTTGACTTGGTGATGGTATGCGTTGCAACTCTGTGCAGAAGATTTGACCAGTTTCTTGCAAACATCTTCAGACAGTCGTAAAATTGAAAACCTCCCACCCCAGCTCTTTTACTTTGCATTGTCATTCGACTCTGTCACATGTGATCTATGAGTACTTTAACTGTGTGAGAATGAGGTGAATTTTTGAAAGTGAAAATATGTTGTAGATTTTGACTGAATGACACATGCATCCACATTTCTTTTATTCACTGTCATCGCGAATTCTAGTTCATCTTAAATATTAAGTTGTCAAAATTTGCAAAGGTAGAAGAAAAGAGAATTGTAATTGTTGAAACATTAGTATCATTTTACTGAAAGTGTTTTGTTTATTGTATGCTGTGTCAGGTGGTGCACATGTTTGTTTTGTCAGTAATTTGTTGATTTCATTTATTAAGGCTTGGTCGTTTGTTTTACAAATTGGTGAAAGAGTAACCGAAACCTGTTAAAGCTATTTACAACTTTGTTAATGGCACTTAACACTGCTAATTGCTGTACTTACCTGTCTCGTTAAGTCAGGTGTTACAGGGGAGTTGATTCTTGACTTACAATGATCTTTCATGACGGAGGGAGAAAAAACATGTAGACAGGGAGCAAGTGTTTTTATACCATTTTAAAGGGCTGTTTTCTTTGTTTGCCTACCAGGCTGCGAAAACACTCACTTCCTCTCAGCTTCATTAGTCACCTGATAGCTAAGAAGTAATTCGATAGCAGAGTTAAGTGGGCGGTGCCCGTTGCTTTGATCTTCGGACAGGTAAGACATCTTGAAGGAACTGTATTAATCGTCTCCTGTTGTTTTAATTCATGTGCATCTTTGATGATACAGAATTATTTTGCAGGTCTGTTTTTACCTTTAGCTCACCGTTTTTCAGTTTTATTTCAAAGAAGATTTTAACAAAGTGACAGGGTTCCGAGTGGTTTCTCATTGGCCAGTGAGACTAAAGAATGTGATATTCTGAGCTTGGAATGAGTAGGGCCTCAGTAACATCATACTTGTCGGACAAGTGGACTAAACTTGGATTATTTTCACCTTTTTTCTATCAATTTTCAAAGCTGTTTTCTCCTTGTTAGTGCATAGGGGAATCCGGGGAGTGGTGTGGTGTCACTTAAGAAGAATAGGGTCCCAGTAACCAAATGCTAAATTGGAATCTTTAGCTTTCACTTTTCTTTCTTCAATCTCTTTTATGAACTGTCTTTTCCCAAGGACCTTGCACGTTTTGCCGTGTGGCTGAAATATTGCTCATGCAATGTAAACATCACCTCAACAAAACTCATTTTTGAGAAACAAGTTAAAGATGGCCGGGAACTATGCGCCTCTTGAATGTTCATTATATCTGAATGACTTTGTAATATACAACAGTCAATCAAAGAATTGTTTTGACTAGTTTGCAAACAATATGCAAGCAACATGCTCACCTTTAATTAGCAAAGGTAAGAGAGTGTGGCATGAGGAGCAAATTGGTTTTGCCTCCAAGTTTTCCCACATGTGGGCCATCTTGGCAGATTTATGTCCCCTGGATGTTTGTCTTCTGTACATCAGAGAGTGCAAGGGAAATCATTCTCCATAAAAAGTGCTCTTTTTCAAAGACACTTAGTTAACACTTCCCCGTTTGTATTGGCGGAATATAAAGATGTGACGTAGGGTGTGTTTTTCATGGTTGGTTAAGACACAAGCATATGTTCTTTGATTAGGTTACATTGGTGTCGGATGTGGTATTTTATTAGTTTTAGAGGAAAGATATAGGGGAAACTTGGTGCATTAAGTGCGCCATTTCTCATGATGCTCATTACCTTGCTAGATGAATGATATAGACTTGTTATGTAATGTTTATGGAACAGATAGTCATGAATCCTTTCAACCAATGTTATTTGTGATATCATCTCGTCTGGGCAGTCATCCAGGTGTGTGTTATGACATGGGATTCTCCTCTCTCTGACCTTCATTTGACCTTCAGAGTCTGTTATTATGCAAAAGCACAAAAAAATGTAAATTCTCTTTTCAAACTGTGTGCAACATCAGCAGTGGGTTTTACAACTAAAGCATAGAAAAGATAAATTGTCTTTCAAATCTCTGTGACATAATCAGTTGACTTTTTCAACCCAGTCATACATTGATTTTTCCTTGAAGGTAAAATGTGCATAGATAGTGGGATGTAGTTTATTGATGGCAAATGATGGCAGTCATAACTCTTGATCACAAAGGAAAAAATAATATACTAAATGAATGCAAATCAGATGTTGCAAGTAAATTGGAAAACCTTTGAAAGCAAATATTTTGTGCTAAATATATCTGATTGCAAGTTAGTTGCTACTCATATCTAAGCATGCTACACAACATACAGCCTCCACCATCTGCATATGTTTTTATCACAGAGGCAGTCTTTACTTGCTTTTTAACACGTTCAGTGCATTTCATAATTTGCACATATTTTCAAAATCACAAAAAACTACAGGCATACTGCTAGTTCTGCAGAGTGCTGTCCCTCCAGTTTTTGGGGCAAAACTATTATTTTTTGGAAGAAGGAATTGGGGGTTCAAAGTTGCCTCACTGCTTCTGGCAAGGTCTCTCCCACCCCCAAGTCCAAATTGTCTGTACACTTATATGGACAAACCCCAGTCTGCTCCTAGGCCCCCATGCATGATCCAAGTACATAGAAGTTTTCTTTCATACAAGGAAAAACAAAGTGCAAATGTTTTCCTTTAAACCGTGTGTGTGGTGTCTTGCTCTCCTTCCTAAAAACATGTGGCACCTAATGTGTTAAGACGCATTCGTTACCAATTAGGACCAAGTTCAGTCATGCAAACTACAAACAGGTCCACATCATGTTTGACCACCCTGTTACCATCTGAGAGACGAAATATAAAAAAAAAAATTAAAAAAAAAAATTTAAAAAAAGTTCAGTCATAAACGTCTTTGTGAATGAAATATTATATACTAGTAAGCTGACAAGTTAAATATAGTTAAATATGAAATAAATACCTTTTTGCATAATAGAATGACATGTTCCATCACAGTATTAAGGATAAGTCCATTTTGGGTCAAACTTGCATTTGGTCCCTCAACTTGTTGTTTAGCCCATCAAGAATTCTGCCCTGGTGTGTACTGAATCTCTCCCCTATCCTCCCATAAAACAAGGGGGGGGGGAGGGAGAAAGGACCACCAGTCCTTGCTTAGGTAACTGGATATCTCTTTTAAGCAGGTGGCTCCTGGTGATGGCCAGTTCTAGCAAATGTGTTGTGACAGGAGATCCCAGCTTTGGAGGATGCATTGGTAATCAGATTAAAGGGGCCCATCATTATCACAGCAGGAGTTTTGTTTCCACCAATCAACAATGTTCTACCTGAGTATATACATGTCATAATTGCTGCAAACATATGTGTACATTCTTTCTTACATTGACTTGTGCTCGCAACTGTCGAACACTGAAGATCCAGCTAGAGCTGTTGGCAGTTGTTGTATATTGGTAAATATGATTTGGAATATCTTTCTTACTGCTTCCCTTACCAAGTATATGGTTTTAGAAACTATCGTTTGAATGTATGTCATTGGAAGACTACAAATTAGTCCATGAAATATTCAAGTTTATATCGCTTTTTATTTTCCTTTCACGAGGTTGTCTCCTTCGCTTCTGATTTCATAATGGAATAGCATGCAGTGTAGATTTGCTTGAGCTGGACTGAATCGGGGCTCTTTAAAATTAATAAGTGTTGGGTTATAGTTGGTTGTAGACATTCTGTTATTCATGTCTTCTAATTGATGCAAAATTTGTTTCAAGTTGGATGAGTCTTGCTATAGCCCTGTTCGATGACTGTCGAATTTGTATGTAGCCCTGAGTCAGTCAACCTCAATACAAGCAAGTCTATGTATGCTAAGCTTCATGCCTAAGTTTTTGTATGGAGCCCTAAGTCAAGTCTAGGTCAAGATAAGCAAGTCAGTGCTAGGCTCCATGATTGGAATTTGTATAGAGCCCCGAGTCAGTCTAGCTTAACATAAGCAAGTCTTGGCTAGGCTCCCTGACTGGAATTTGTATGAATGTTGGAGTGATTAGCTCAGAAAACATGTATAAGCTAGGCTCCATGACTCAGGAGTTTTTATGGAACCCGAGTCAGTCTAGCTCAAGATGAGCGAGTCAGTCTAGCTCAAGATGAGCAAGTCTAGGCTAGGCTTCATGACTGGAATTTTTTAGAGCCCTGATTTAGTCTAGTTCAAGATAAGCTTCTTACCAGTGTTGCTGGTACACAGAGTACAATGGCTCCAGCTCTAGAGCTTGTATACAGGTTGACTGAAGTTTACACCAGTATGGGAACAGTTACCTATTGATTATAGTGTGGTACTACAGACTGATTGCTCTCTAGCATCATCAGTGGTCGTGGATTTGCATGGCTGTGATCTATGTGAATCATACATGTGACTACCAACACTTCTAAGCCTCATTGTCACATCTGTCTTGGGATTTCCCTGATATGAATATCTAATTATCAGAAAATCCTTCGTCATTGAAACCCAGATTCATTAAAGCCAGATTTACTGCATATGGAACCCTGTTTGAATAGCAGTACCTTGAATGTCTTTGGTTCTTCTGGTGACAGTTATCCTGTTGGACTTCTGGGAAGTGATGTGTTGTTACTTAGAAAGAATAGCATCTTACTAAGCCAATGATTTTCTAGACTAACATTTAGTTCCAGAAATATTAATCTACAAAAATTATTTACTTAAAATATTTTAAAAAAAGGAGCCCAGGGATATATTCGTAATTTCTGGGACTAACCAAATTTGCAGGACTCTAATCAGTTGGAAGGTGAGAAATCCTAGACTTGCTAAATATCTAGACTTGGGCAGACTCCATTATCTTTGTATGCTTTAGGGTCTGGGAGACAAAGGATTTTCATACAAGGCAACTAAAATTGGGATCTTCGATTCACTTTTCTTTCTATCGATCACTTTTATGAACTGTCTATTTTCCTTCATGTGCACTTTGCTTATCATGTTTCATTATGGATATGAAATATTGCGCTTGCAATATAAAGCATAATCTCATCTCATCTCAACATTGGCTCAACTTACATTTCGATACCAGTATGTCACCTTTATCCATGGAACATATTATATGGGTTTTGAATTCTGGTTATAACACAGTGACTGAAGTACCGTATTGCCCTCGGTGACATTAAAAACACCATTTCATTCACTCCTGGAAAATTGTAGTTATAATTTCTCAAGAACTTGATAACTTGGTTTGCCCTAGTACAGATTTCACAGCTTATACAGAATGTGTCCTTCCCCAGCTCTTCTGGACTTCCAAGTCATTTCGTATGAAACTTGAAACAGGAAAACTAATTGTTTTGGTGTACATAATTGAAACATGGCATGCTCACAGCTTCCAATTCTGTTTTTCATTCCTGTTAAAATGTGGAAATGCCAAAACCTGTGCAAGCAGTCTAAATATTTTATCTTAATCTGTCAAATCGGAAACTTTGGTGTTGGTATTATTTTAAACAAATCGTGACTTGACAAGCGTTAAATCCTCGGCAAAGTCTGGTGTCTTTCGGAACAGATTCTTTCATCAAATTCTGAATCTAGGAGACCACTTCCAAATAAAAACTTGACAAAAACTAACAGCAAAAATGTATAAAATTTCTGCTCTCAATTCTGTGTGTTCGTGTCGGGGAAACAGCTCTCGAGCGTTTCTCTTCATGATCCTTTTTTCCAATACTTCGTATTGACGGACAACAGTCATTATTGACATTCAAAGTAAACACTTTTACAGCGATGAAATGCCAAGACATTGTTGATGACAGCATTAAAATATATATATCTGCCTAATTAGGACTAATACCTTGAGGACAGTGTCGGCTCCTAATGCCATGGTGCCACCTGTAGGCAAAGTCCACTCTTGTGATTCTGGCATGGTCCTTGGCTTGCCGCTGGCTTCTCCTGGCTCTAATGGCTTGTTAGCCCAGCCTCATTTGCCAGTTTAGGAATCTCCGGCTTACTCACCTCACTTTGTTTCTCGGCCATTTAGTTTCATCAGCAGCTCTTCCTTCTGGTAGTCCCCCCTCTGTCCTCGCCTCCGTTCCTCTGGAGAACATCTTTAGCCACTTTCCTTTCACCGTTTCGTAAGTATTTGGTGTGGTACTTGTGTTCTGGACACATTCTGTGTTGTACAAGCTTCAGTGTTGAGTAGAAGGATGCAAAGAACTGTGATGAAAAGTTTCCAGAATTGGTTAAATTTATGTGTTGTGCTTTTTTACTGAGGGTCGGGGATGCATAATGTATAGAGTTATGGGAAAAAATGGCACCTATGGTAGAAAAAAAGAATAATATTAAAAAGTATTTGAAAAACTCAAGTTTGGGTCAGGTTTGGGGTTCATGTTATGTACTGACAGTGCCATTATTTATTTCAAAGTGCCATTAATTTTGTGTCCCGTTGAAGTGCCATTATTTCTATTTTATCAAAGTGCCCTTTTTCTGGTACCATTTTTCTGCATTTGAATTTAACTATGGATGGTTACATAAACATTGTAGTTCAATTTTCTGGCTGAAAAACTTGCTATTGGGTTATATGTTCAATTTATATGTCCTTATGGGATTTATTTTATTGTTGGATAAACTGACTGACCCCTTGGCTTGCCCTTTGCTTTATTAGCACCAACTCAACTCCCAACTAGTATGAATACTCGTGAAATGGGTCTTGATTTCAGCATTTTGTATGTTAATTTTTCGAACTTTTCCTGGCCCCTCCAGATCATATGATATCTGTACATTTCTATAAAATTGGGGTGCAGGATGGTGTTGTGGTCAGCACATCGTCCCAGCAATCTGCCAGCCTTAGCGGTTGTGGTTTGAGTCCCGCCGGACACCCCTTTGAATCCAGTAAAAACAGGAGCCCTGAAACCACGTAAAACTCCAAATCACTCGCTCTTCTAGAAAATTATAAAGTAGCTCAGAGAAAAGCTGAATTTGCCTTTATGTAGACTTGCTCAACTGAAGGGTGTGGGCTTACAGTTGTAGGCTGATAAAATTAGTTGTTCAGTGACTACAAGCTTTCCTGTGGCATGCAATAGCATAGTGGTTAGCATTTTGGCCAGAAACCTGCTAGATTTGACAGTTGTGGGTTTGAATTCCATTTGAGTAACTTCGATTTGAACCAGAGATTGACCCTGATGCGGATGTGTACGTGATACCATAGTGACATGACTGAAAGATTGCCAAAAGCCAATTTAAACCAAAAAGTACTCGCTCAAGCTTTTCTCCTGCAATGGAACTGCAATGAAAATCTAACATAACCTGAATCGAAGCTGAAGGGTGGAACCAGCAGACTGTTATCAAACACGTCGATCAATGATCAGCTCTCTGCTGTGATAACCACACCTGAAAATGTATTGATTTTTTTCACGGCAATTCCAAGAGCTGAACAACTAGTAATTTCCGTCCCAGTTGATATGGATGCAGGAAAAGTGATTCTGTCTCTAGGCCTGGAAGAACCCATGTCCTGGCAACTGTCCCACTATATTGGCGACAAAGGCCGCAAAATTAATTACCATTCAAGAGGTAGGAACCGCTGGGTCACTGGCTGTATGCTTAATTACCTTGGCTCGATAGCCGCTTGTTGAATGGCATTTGGTCAGATTTCCGGCCACTTTGAGCTTGAATTCGATCATCCCCAAAATCAATATGGTGGCGATGGATATCTCCTGAAGAGGGATAATATCTGAATTGGCGATGTGGTATTCTCTTTAGCTCGCTAGCTTCTGTGTCGATATGCAAATTTTCACTTCCGTTATCAAGAAACAGATTCATATCTGGCTTGGTAGATATCAAGTATTATTTTTGAAAAGCAAATTGCATTGATCAACAGAACAATACTTTAAGTGGTACTGTACGTGACTGAATTTTTGGTTCATCAATAAGTTTCAATTCCAGATCAATGTTCCAGCTTGAAATTGCTCCAACATTGAAATATTTCTGTATGGACGTACACTGTGGGGATTCCTGGGCAGTGACTTGGTGTCACTTAGAATAGGGCCCCAGTAACCAAGTGCTTGTTGTTCAAGACGTCTTACATGGGATCTTTTCTTTCTATTTCCTTTACGAAAGCTATTGTTCCCTCAGTGTACACTTTCCACCTCATGTTACTGTATGCCTGCCCTTCTGACATAGCCATCATCTAAACTCTTTCTATTACAGATGACTGATTGTTGAAAACCATCTCACAAAATGTTATTTACTTTAGGTCACTTAGCTTGTTTCTCATCACTTTGTTTAAATTTCATTGGGAAGGGAGGACAGATTTTATTTTTATATTGTATATTTTATTTGAGTGGTTATCTATTGAACAATAAGTCATCCAGCAGGGCCTTTTTTACTTCTTTGAAGCCAAACCATGTGAAGAATTTAGCGTCTTGAAAGGGCTATGTATCTAACATCGTAACAATTAATCCTTGTAGTTGGTTTGTTTAAAAGTGAGGTATTATAACAGAATTGGATTTGAAAATAAATAGAATCTTAAAAAATCTCATTCTTTACAGTGCTTAGAAATAAAAAAAATGGTAGAAGCGGCAGATATTTTAGGGACAGGCAGGTGATGAGAAACAGATTACTTTCTTTAAGTGGCCTTAGTCCAATATTATATTTGGTTGTTTTCAAATGCATGTCACATATTTGCAGTAAGCGTCAATCCTTTCATTAATATTACAGTTAAGTAAGTAAATATTGTTAATTAATAGAGTACTGATAATACTCCATGCCCTCATCACAGCATAAAGTTATTAATATGGCTAAATTGTGTTGGTGATTACTTACATTATTAAATCATCTAGTCTATCTTTCTTTGTAAGTGGGTCTAATAGCTTGCTAAGAGAGCCGTAATGCCCTACCTACCCTGTCAAACGTCCGTGACGCTCTCTTCTTTCCTCTAATTGCGTCTCCGCATTGCCGCTTTCCTATTTAGCCAATCTAACAGACAGGTCTGGCAGTTTCCAACCAAATTTCATTGATCTAGGAATATAATCAGGCAGGCTACATTGGTTATGCAGATTCACTATTCTTAATAAAGCCCGGATTTATAGAGTAGGGTGACATTGATTTCGCCACGATGGCTGCCCACGGTTGACAGAGTTCATTTGTGATGCTGTGCAATATTGTTGTACTGGATGGATAAGTGTGGAGTATATATATATATATTCCCGGAAGTTGTCCTCATGACGTAAGAGGTTTGTGATGTTTTTTTGTTAACACCCATGGAGGTCCTGTCTTGGCAGTGCTTGCTAGTGCTTGCTAACAGGTACCGGTTTGTGAAACGGTCTTGGATGGTTTGATAGATGATGGTTGTAACAAGTTGTCTTTGGTAGGATAACCGTGCCGGACTGGATGGATTGTTGTGTTCACTTGTTGTTTCCTTCAAAACTATTGAAGGAGAGTTTGTTATGTTGTATCGTATGATGAATGAATTCTTGTGTGTGGTAGGCAGTCAATTAATTGTTTGGCATCCTTCATGAATCAATGTCATGAGTGGTCAGTGTTAGGGTTGAGTTTTTCTACATGGAGTGCTAGAATGACATGGGTGAAATGCAGTCAGTGTTACCATTGGGTTTTTCTGTATGAAATGCAAAAATGACAGCGGTGAAATGCAGTCGTTTTTAGCAGTGGGCTTTTCGATATGGAATTGAAAAATGACGTCGGTGAAATGCAGTCGAGTTTTTGATGTGCACCTTATGGTTCCATCTTCAGAAGAAGTGAATCTAGGGAAGAAATGCTGTTATGTATTTGCAAATTAGAATAGCCAGAGTTTGGCAAAATATGCTGTTTATAGGTTTCTGCACAAATTAGACAGTCGAATTTGGTGACACAGATTTCAGCTGAGGAAAAAGTCCTGCATGAAAAATACACTGAAATTTGAGTGATTTTCTGAGTTTTTGGGTTTGAGTGAAAAACTCAGAATTCTGCACAGCTGTAAAAACTGTCAGATGAAAATAAAAATTGTTAGATTTGAAAAATTAATATTCTTTGTTTCAGTTTTCTCCCAAATGTTTTGGTGATTGTTGTAATGATGATTTGACTGACTGAGTTATTTAGATGTTCACAGAATACATTTTGGTTTCAGATAAGACAGTTTGAAAGAAAGGGAGTTACACCCTGACTATTTGAGTGTGGTGATCCTGGTAATGGCAACAGAAACAATCATGGTGCAGAACGACACAAACGCCTCCACGATCCTCACCATAAGGATGATCATGCAGGGCAAGGTCAGTACGAGTTCTTTCATAATGCTTCAAGAAGAGTTACACCCCCCCTCCCTTATAGTTGTCTTGGTTGCAAAACTTTAAAGAAGAGTTACCTCCTTATAGTTGACATGGTCGTGAAAGTTTAAAGTTGGATACATGGTCAAATTCAATGTTTTCCAATCAAAAAACAACCTTTGGCAAGATAAATACACATAAAATTATGTACAGCCATTACTAATGCCCAAAAGAAATAACATGTTTGTCAGCCTCACAGCCTCTTCAATAATCTAATTTCTTTTAGGACCCCCAGGCAAAAATGTAAAAAAAAACCATTCCAAACTTTCTGATGGAATCTTGAAAATATTGTAAACCTTCGGAAACATTTCACATGTTAATGAATGCATTTGGCTTCTTATTGAAGCTTACATAGGAAGGGTTTGATAAATAATGTCTTTAGCTATCAATGACCCACTTATCACCGATTTGTTGTGAAAGTCGCTTGGAATATACAGAACAGATGAGGAGCATCATGTCGTTGGGCTCACTGAGAGGGCGAGTGGGTAGTGCAGCAGTGTACCAATCCATTTGTCTGAACAGATTGCAGGTTTCATTCCTGCTGATTTTCTCGCATCTTCTCTTGTTCCACCCAGAGAAACCATGTTAAGTTACACATCCATCACTCACTCAGTAAAACAACCTTATTGTCATTACAAATGAAAGATTGCTCCTCTAGTGTAAAACCTCAAATTCACGAAATGAAGACATATCTAAATGTCTTTCCTTTAAGGGAAACATCTCAATTAAGTTTTCTGATGAACGAATAGAGGGGCAGAAAAAATATCAAATATCATTTCAAGACAGTAAAATACTTTAAAAACTGCTGCGGGGAAATAAAATATATTTACAGAGAAGAATCCGTAATAGAATATGACAAAATAATTTTTATGAAATTAAAAGCAGAATTTACAATTTTCTTCGAATGATTGTGGACCAAAAATAGAATGTTTAGTTAGACAAAATAAAGAGAATAAAGTTACAATGATGTGATATATGCTTATGAAAGAAAGCTATAAACATTGTTTTATTGCCCACTTCACAATCACCTGTCAAGCCTTTATGTAATTAGTTTCTCTGTCTTTGATGTCGTGATGAGATTTGGGGGACTTTGCTCATAATCCTCTTTGTATCTCAGACATGAAACTTCCATTCCAAGCAAGGAGTGGCTGATTCTACTCGGGTGAAAGCAGGGGACAAAGTTCTAATTATACCTGGGCGTAATTTGTACCTGTGGATGGTCAATACCGGTCAATGTTATAATCCCCTTTGTTTCCCGTCATCCAGGTAAATGCTTTGTCACAGTCTTACCTTGAATACTACTGGCAACCATTGGGAAAAATGGAAGGTTTCATTGGTTCTGCCTGGTAAATACATTGACAGACTCAATTTTCAGGTGTGTGGTTGGATAGGGGGTTTCTCTGTATATTGTCTACTACATGCATATTGGGTTCCTTTACTTCTGGGCTGTATTATATATTTTTAAATAAAGAATCTCCAGTTTTAATTCCATTTGAAGTTATCGGACTTGCTTGCCCTGTGCACCTTTTCACTGTATGTCAGAATGTGATTCCTACTTTTCAAGAATGATTACAAAGGGTGCATTCCATATAATATGTATATCTACATATTATATGTGCCCCAAATCTCCCCTCGTCCAAATCTCTAAAATTCCGCCCAAATGAAATTTGGAATTTGAAACTTAATTGCATGTAGTGGTGTATAAAATAACTGTTAAAGAATGGTCTACTTTTAATAATTGAATAAATAAATATCTGAGGAAATGAATTGAACATTCAATGAGAAATGCAAATAAACGAGAATTTGGATGACAGCTGATGAGTGTGAGATAATCATCAACCTGATAAAGTAATTGTTCCATTTTGTAAGTCTGCATTATGGATGAGTGCACTGATTAAGAGAACAGGCTTTGACAAGTGCCCGCCAGCCCACACGCTAACTCAGATTCGCGAGTAGCTGGATTAATAATAGATACGACCAGATGTAAAATTCTCACTCTCTGTCACAGCCTGTACAATTAATCGCCATGAATTTGTTTTCATTTTGAGACAAATTGAATTACTTCCGCTTAATTACTGTTACAATTGTTTATAAGAAAAAAATATTAAATGCTTAACAGATTTTGTTTTTGAATGTTACTAAGAAGGAGGATAACAATGGTTTTTAATCTAGATTTTGTTTGCCATGGGAGGACAGGTACAGGATAGCATTTCTCAACTCCCTAGGGAATATACAATCTAAGCTGCCTGTTAGGTGCCAGTAGGTTAACAACACATTACCGTC
>JAUELE010075428.1:0-24643 GCA_031471655.1 Diodora aspera
AACCGACTCTATCAAGCCCGTCTGAAAGCAAGGCGGCCTGTGAAGGGTGTCACCCTTACAGCTCACCATAGGTACCACAGATTGGTGTGGGCTAGGCAGCATCAGGGACGGGCTTTGCGCCAGTGGCGTTACACCGTGTTCTCGGATGAGTCAAGGTTTTGCCTCCGATTCACAAATGGCAGAAAACGTTGTTGGCGCTGTAGCGGTGAACGGTATGCCAGAGCGGCAATTATTGACTATGATCGGTATGGGGACGGTAGTGTCTTGGTGTGGGGCGGCATTACACATGACAGGCGATCCTTAATGGATACTTGACTGGTCAGCGATAGGTCAGCGATATGCGTCCTGTCGTGGCTCCACTGGCTAGAATTATCGGCAGGAATTTTAAATTCCAAGATGATAATGCCAAACCACATCGTGCTCAAGTAGTCACCGATTATCTCAGACGAGAGGGCATACGGACATTGGACTGGCCCGCTACGGACATTGGTCTGGCCCGCTAAATCCCCAGACATGTCCCCTATTGAACGTCTGTGTGACGTTCTCGGCCGGAGGATGTACGCCAGGGACCCGGCACCCGTCAACCTGGCCCAGCTTGGGGTACCTCTTCAGGCAGAATGGCGGGCAATACAACGGGCAACTATTCGGAGATTAATCAACAGTATGCCGTCAAGATGTCGTGCATGTGTCGCCCAACATGGTGGACACACCAAATATTGACCTTCACGCCCGAAATTGATTTTGTGAACACTTAGAGAAATTACACATTCACGGTCATTTCATCAGTTCCCTTACGTTTTGTCGGTAGTGTATCTACGAACTGCGTGGTCTTGGCGTGATCTGCATGTCGGCTGTGCTAAGCCAATCGTGACCAGATACTTCAAGCTAAAAATGATTTTCAAGAACAAAAATTGTGAATGCTTACTTTCTTTTGCCAGTCAGTACATACTGACTTTTATTGTTTGCTGCCATCATGTTGGGAAGAAGATATAGCAGTCTCCATTTAGGTGAAGAGAAACAAATAAGGTGAGAGAGGCCACTGTGATTCTGCATGCAACACCAGTCCCACTAGATTTGTAATGTACTAGACAAAAGTCATACATGTGTGTGTATTGACATAAATGCAAATAGAGATGCTTAAATTATCAATAGCTAGGCATAACATCACATGTACTCTATTGGTGCTAAATTAACAACACCAAGTTGTCGTGGGGTTTGTGCAATCGTTTGCCCATGAATTATGATTCGTTGGAAATTACATATTTATATCTTATAATGACACCCAAACGAAACAATACAGAGAAAAGCTATTTACAACCTTTACCAAGCTCCTGATTGTGTATCACTGTCCATTAAAACTGTTCTCACTTTCATGGACTTTTATTTGATTTGATTCCTGCTGAAACAACATTCTCTTGAAAGACATTTACTAAAAAAGAGCTTATTTTTCCTCAGTCGTCTCTGACTGTATTTAGATAGCTTCTCGTGGACGTCAGGATGCGTGAAATAATGAACTTGTCAATCTCGCGCCAGAGGGACATACACAAAATATAATAGTTAATAACTAAAGTAAGAAACATATTATTTTTATTATATAATATCAAAAATGTGAAGAAATAAGAAATCAGATATGAGACAGGTGTGAAAAAAGGTTTGTTAAGAGCAAACAAAATAAAATGTGTAAATTATTCCAAACCCTATGCCTTTCAGTTGAAAATAATGATACAGTTAACTCCATTGGCAACGGTGCTTAAATATAGAAAATCTAATGGGAGGACCAACAAAAAGGACAATTATTTATGAGTCAGACGTTTCCTGCCTGCGTGATTCTATGCCAATGATTCAGCGTCTTTGGGTGTTGCAACGGCTTTAATGACACTGAACTATACACACCACGCGGAGAGGCAGGAACTGAAAGCATGTTATTTGTTAGCACCAATCGACAAGACCTGCTCCAAGTAACAATAACTCTCTGTCCTAGCAAGTCCGGTGCCAGCAAGCTGTAATTGTCAAGTGTCACGTACAGTGACAGCTCTCTTGCTGTGGATCTGACAGACACAAGTGCAGCTCTGTTATGGTAATGAGTAACCTTTCTTCACCAAGTTTCATAAAGTCGCTATTCCAGACTATTGGATGTCAGTGACTCTTCAGGTAGACATGAACATTAAATTGTAGCGAAACGTTGCTCAAGCAGCAGTGCGATTTTTAAAGCGTTCAACATAATTATAGAAAACATTGAAGGGTTCACTATACAAAAGGATACAAACGATCATCTGATAATAAGTTGTAGTCTGTTACAACTGATTATGATATGAACATTCCACCAGTACACACGTGTAGTTATAGTTGATCAATAGCATCTAAATATCGTTTCAATCTTCATATTTATGGCTACGTTAAGTTGTTACTCAGTGTCCATTCAACCTTCGCATTTTTTCTTGGAGATCTACTTTGAGTTTCTACACAGTGTCCTTTTAATCTTCCAATTTCCGCTAGAAGATCTACTTTAGTTTTTACAGTGTAGTTTTAATTTTCAAACGTTTGCTTAGATGTCTAGTCTGATTTCTGACTGCTTTGCAGTCCACGTGCTGGAAGAACACTTATTTATCTTAATGTGATCTCTATTGTTTCAGTCAGGACTCAACATGATCATCCCAATTGCAATGACAATGCGATGAGAATGGAGATGAAAATAACTTATGTATTAATATATAATATATGGTATTTCGATATAAACGCCACACGTAGAAGCTTCAATGCGCATTACGTAAAACGTCATAACATGACTAATACACGTACAATAGAGTCATTGCTCAAGATGATGTAGTGTTATCATGCGTACAGAGATCCAAAGGAATAATTGTTACAGTATAAAGAAAACATTTCGATTTCCCATTATAATTGGAAACTATTACTTTAAATAATCATTTAAGTTTTAACATCTTCACTAAGAGCCCATTAGTCACACTCTGTAGGAATCTAATTAAAAATGAATTCCATTGTCACGCAGGATTTGGCACTTTGATCTGAGTAGAAATAATAAAGAATATTTTAAGATTACCTTTCGAACCAAACTTATGTCTCTTATCTAACTTTGGACCTTTTGTGGACAGTGGAAAAGCTCTAGGTTGGTGGACAATGTACTTAGGATTCCAAAACGTACCCATACGTATCGAACCATAGTGTTGTCAGAAGTGCTGGTAATTCTCACGATTCGCTAGTTTAACTTCACCGGAAACTGTTAATGCTTTTTGCTTTTATTGCAATTAACTGACAGTGTCAGAGATTAGTATGGCTTAAAGGCAACTTAAAGTTCACTCATGCGAAGAAGATGAACATGATTTTATAAACAGGTCGATTCGCTCCAAATTCAGGTCAAACGGCGGGAGGGATACTGGCTGCCAGTAAAAACCTGTGTCGTAACTTATAATTGTGAGGGTTAAGTTCTTGTTACCACTCCCCAAAATCCATTTGCAGAGTCAAACTGATAAATAGACGTTCAAATGTCAGTATAATTTACCGATGATGACGTCATTTTGCTATTAGTCTACCGACGATGACGTCGTTCGACTGTCAGTCTACCGATGATCGCGTCGTTTTATTGTCAGTATATAGATGATCACGTCAGTCTACCAAAACGACGTTGTGTTACTGTTAGTCTATCAATGATGACTTCGCTTTGGTGTCAGTCTACCGATGACCACGATGTCGTACTGTCAGTCTTCAGATGATCACCTCGTTCAACTGGTTCTGCTTTGCTGGTAAAACGGTCACCGGTTTAGTTCAATCAGTAAGGAAAGCAGTTTAATGCAAAAATAAAAGTTCCAAATAAAATGGATCATTAAAGTGCTAACAAATGTAACTGAAAATGTTTCTGAACTTTTACCTGTTTCTTACAAAACCACACGCATGGGTGCAGGCAGTAGGTAATGCTCATTAATGTGATTTTATGTTACGTACATTCCCCACTTATGTTTGTGAGACTAATTAAAGGAAAGTCAAGCTAACCTTGTGTGATCGATGACCAACATCCATTGCCGTCGGGCATTAACTTGCAAACTGAGTTTCACATCAACGCACGCAAGTTGTATTTGGAGATAATCATTTCTACTCTCAGGATTGTCATCATAATTCAGTATTTCGGTTTTTTTCAAACAGTTAAGTGCAAATATTAATGCACATTTCTTGTTTGAATAGCGAGTTTGGAATTACGTGTGTATTATATTTTACTTTCATCGCCAGGATAAATGGAAATAAATATTTACTTTTGATATTTTCAAACCTGTAATGTAGACACACGTTTACTGGAATGTAGATATGGCATATGACATTTTACATTGGTGAAAAAAAGTAGTAGCATTATATACTAGTAATACATCAACATTGAAACAGAAATTACTTATGTGCTTACATATCCTTTGCCAATGTCAATCAGGAAACACAATAAAATCGCCAAAATGATAAGTTATTGAATATTTCGAAACTCTATGTATCATTGTATGTTTTAACGATATCAGTGACACCAAAGTTCTCTTGACAATGCAAATGTCACGTTGTCACGCCAGTCATCAAACAGTGCAAATCAGTTGTACATGTACCTTCTACTGGCATTTCTGCAATACTGTTAACAAGGTGGCACTTATAACGCGCATAATTTCATTGTTATTACCAAATAATTGGGTTGAATATATTGAAATGTGAATAGGCTACGTCCTTTCAGATTGATTTCCTGTAGAATTATTTATTTTAGGGGAAACGATGTGAGCAGATGATTGATCCATGTGCAGATGTCAACATTGCAAAGTTCCATTTGTAAATTAGCTTAGCGGATTTGTTGTTAGCAATAGATGATCTCCAACCAGATTGGGTGCGAGATAGGACAGGGTCACAATAGTATAACTCTTTTTTGAAAGAAAAACATGGTCACAGCATACACGATGTGCTCGCAACATATTTACTGAAAACCATATTCACATGCTTATTACAGAACTGTTTATTTTATCTGCTTGACTTTATAAGTGTACGTTCATATAACGGAGCAACTATTTGATTTATATGGAAGGGAGATGTTGAACATAAATAGACAGTATGAATCAAGAGAAAAAATAATTAGTTTGCACAGATATATAGCCTATGTTGTTTTACTTATCGGTTTCTAATGATTCTGACATGTAACATTCCCTTTAGACTTAAAGCACAGAAGCGGATTCGCCCCGGTTCCGCCACCAATTTAAACGTTCAGTGAAGACTGGCAAATATCTGGCATTATTTAGACTAGTTAAAAAAGCTCATTCTGACCCCAATGAATGCAGGACAATGCGTCTAAGAACGTTGAGGAATTCAACACAATTCCGTGGGAGTATGCACCGGAACTTCCCCGCAACTTTTAATTCATATCAGGACTTCAGCACTGCAGTATTGGTTGATTTTTGTCAAACGAATCGGAACTCGATGGGGTGGGGGTTAGCTCAAGTTCTCTCACTTTATTCACGGGGTAAGGGTTGGTACCCATATCCAATGTTGTCCCTAGAAATCGCTCAAGACGCGTCTCCGACGATCTAGCACCCCCAAAACTTCCGGAGCCTTCGACCCTTGCCTGATATCCTTGGATGGTACCCGCCCCACTCTGCAATTGCTTTCTGCCTTACTTGGACTTGTAACAAGGCTCATTATAACCACAAATAAAAGCAAGGAAATGCATCTTAGAGCTTCTATAAATTAAAAATGTCCCAGACAGGATACCCCGAACCCGCCTACAACACACCTCGCTTCAGAAATTAAGAGTCCGGTATCCTCTTTCACAAAATCATGAATCCACTCGCCCCCAGTCCTGGCCTAATGGCCTTTGCATTTTAATGGAGCCTCAAGTCCATCCTGCACAAAGTAACCAATGTTGAGCTGTTTAAGCCAGTCACTTGAGCGGAAATACAATAATAACTACACTTAAATACTTCATGGCCCAAATTTGAGTTTGAAGCACGTCTTTTGACTGAAAAATATAATCAAATATTTCTTAGATTAAATTTTAGTCCAGAAACAAATACTCTTACCAAGAACGACTTCCGTAATGATAAAACGCCTTGACGATAGAAACATGCAAACACAAATGAGTCTTGTTCATAGTGTCTCAGTACAAACCTACAGGAATAGCTACAAAACAACACAGGAACGATAAGTAAACATTAAAACCACATTAGACTGTGTCATTGGAACAAAAACTTCCTACTACTGTTTACAGCAGTATCCTATTTGAATCGTGCATATACGCAATGTTTCGTAGATCGTTTCTATTACACACTGGAAGTGCATTTGCTCCCTGATATGTTTTACAAGATACACGGATTGGAAGTTGCCCTGTCGTATATCAATCTGTCGTGTGTTATCGCATTCCCGATATACCTGTTAGCTTTCGTATATCTTTCTATATGGCTTTGTTAATGATGCATGCGTGTGATGTTTTTGAAAGTTAAAGAAGTATATCTCGCTTTTAGAGTACAGAGGTGTATGTCTTGAGTGCGCTCTCAGACAGATAAGGGAGGCGCGATTTACGGTGAATTGTAGAAGGGTCATGACCATGCAATAATGTACATGGATTGAATAGATGTATACATCAAAGATAAGTGAACGAAGTAGACTCGGTGCTTTGTTCGTTTGCAGTCAATCCAAATTAAAAGAGTTTAGTTAGATGAGAAGCGGAAATAGAGTAAATTAAGAACGAGATTGTCAAACGAGAATAAAGCAGTACAAAACATTATACATATTTGCGCTTCTATTCATTCATAGTTTTAAAACCCTTAAAATTAGCTCATCCATTATGCTGTTTATTACTGCAATTCCTCTTCTATTTATCATGTCCTCCCTTCTAAGAGAGCGACCACTTGATTGTAGAGGGAGGGAGCTGCGTGATGTTTCCCTTGCCAACTATTTTTAAGTCTATGTGTGAGACAATCTGTCTTTTTCGTAGATTACTGTCGACAAACTATTATTCTTTTTAATATTATGTTTGTTATGTATTGTAATTACAGAAATATAAAATGTATTATAGGGTTAGGGGACGGATCCAGGATTTTGCCAAAGGTACCGGAAACTAAATCTCGACTAGGGAAGCGAGAAGTGTTGTATACAGGCAAGTTTGGGGTTATCCTGCTCAGAAAATGTTCAATTTATAGAAGCTTTAAGATGCATTTCCTGCTTTTATTTGGGTCCAAAATGAGGTTTGTAACTAATCCAAATAAGGAAATATAATGACGATGAAGCAATTGAAGATCCAAGGACATCAGGCGAGGGCCCAGGAACCGCCTAGGTTCCCAGAAGCTTTGCGATTTCAAGTGAAGAAATTGGAGGGTCGGGGTTAGCCCTTAAAAAGGTAGGGGACTCGAACCTCCCTCCCCTTCGCTTCTATGCCAAAAGTCAACCAATGCTGCAGCGCTGAAGTCCAGATGTGAAAGGGAGTATCAATGAGTGCTCATAATGCTGCAAATTAAATAGTGCTAATGGTTACTGAAAATGACATAAACGTTATAAAGGGACAGAGAAAGGAATTCAGTGAGCACCATGTGCTCTATAGCGGAGAACCCAATCTTCAATTCTCATGTCTGACTCTCTGCCTGATGGGAGCTCTACCATGAGACTTGTCAGCTCCCTCAAACATTAATTAGGTTTTGTTTCCCCTTCATAAAGATAGTTTCTAATATTTACGACGGGTCGTTTCGTAGTAGGAGCTATCTTGTTGCTGTGACCCTCCGCTGTGGTAACTCATTTTCTCTCCAAGCGGGACATTAATGTAGCTGATTATCACTGTTGGTGACAGATTTATAACAATCAATACTCCCGAGAAGTGCGCGTTTACGCAGTCATCAATGTTGAGTTACGCATACCTTGTCTTGTCCAAGTGACATTTAGCGTGATTGCAGAAATAGGCTCAGACATTCAGTCTTCGTATATAGAAACACAGTCCAACTCAGATTCAAGAGCTCGTCTGAAGCCAATCTCAGTCGTCATTTTTTTCCCACCACGCATCAGTGCAATTTAAACAAACTGAGGTCGCCCTCGTGCTGACGTTTTCACGTTTTTGGTCCACACAAGCAACGATCTGGACATTCAGTATAATAGAGATGTGATTAGAATAGGCTTGCTTGGAGTTTTCTTATGGAAATAGACGCCTCTTTGCTATTGACAAACGTGATTAAATAATGTGAAGGTATTGATATCTGGTGGTCTGTAATCCTATTGCCGTGACAGTCTCGTGCTTGTCTATTCCAAATATGATGACTTCAGTGCTTCATAATCGTGTCTCCAGACATCAGGATCGTGAACGCTTGAAGGATTTACTGGGAGAAAAATAGAACTGAAAGGACCCGCAAAACATGGAATATGAATCAGATTATTTTTAAACGTGTTCATGTTGTAAAATTCATGCAGAAACGTTAGCATTGGATTTTACCATAAGCAAGTTTCACCTCGACCTGCTCAGATCTGCAGTACCATTTGATTTTTAAAAAACTCGTCTTGTATGAAATATACATGGCAACATTTTGTACGTGTAATTATGTAAGGAATTCATGTCACATGTCCAGAAAACAAACCTATGTCCAACTATTACGAAAAAAAACCACAATATATACTGATATAGTTTACTCGGGTTTCAGAAAACAGTATTGCGACTGTGAGGGGATGGGTTGGTCTCATGCAACGCACGTATGTTATGATTGAGACTGTATTTGAATGGGTGATAGGCTCGTGTTGTAATGCTATAATGCCTTTAACGGTTAACCCTCCCTCGCACTGAGACACTGACCATGTCAGTAGTGTCACCCTGGGCAAGTGGCTTTGCTCGTAAAGTGTCTCAGTCCACCCAGCTGAAATTGGGTACCTGGTCGGAAGTAGTGGTAATGTTTAAATTAACCTTCTAGCACCTAACAGGCAGATTTCGCTGTATGCTCCCTATGGAGTTTAAATTCTTGTGGACTATACATTGTGCCAATATCCGGGTTAATAATGTGGAGCTCGCTGAACAGGCGTCAGTGCTCAGCGCCCAGTGCGGCCACATTGTCAGGCTGCCGTATTATAAATAACATACACGAACCTGTACATATGCCGTCTCTAATGAGACTGATGCAGTATCTCACACGATGAAAGCATGACAGAGAAAGTGTCAATTCTTCTGCAGCTGCGAATCTTTATGACGCAATGCACGTGTACACAGTCCAGGTAGATCCTATTCATTATGACTACGATCTGCACAGCGTTACCTATGTGGATACATGGAAATGCATTAGCCTGTCAAACACTGTTAATTCTCTTTGCTGAAAGAAACAAGTGACAATCATGTCAGAGTCTGCCGTTGATACAAAGCAACAACCCTGAATTGGACTGGATTTCTCATCGAAAATAGACCGTTGTTTGAAATACAATTTGTGTGAGGAGATCTAGTCATCCAACTTGCCGAATGACAGTGTACAGAAACCATACAACAGAATAATGCAACATAACACGTTGATGAAAAAGGATTGGGCATGCCAAATACCCAGATAGTACATACAAGGCAATGAATAAACTTTGCGATAACCACATTGTACTGTCACACTTTCAAAATGCGTTTTTTTTGTACAGACCTAGATTATCATCCATATTCAATCGAATAGTGTACCGGGCAAATGCATCTGTCTCGTATTTAAGAGAGGTAAAATAATTGGCGTCAATTGTATTAGTTCCTCATGAGACATGTGAAGAAGTACTGCATTACGTCATCCCAAAAGAAAATTTAACCCAGAAACACGGAAAGCCCATTAGTCGTAAAGATACTGTAGGGGAAATCACACAAGACTATCACCATAGACATTCTAGAAAGTGTGTCAAGAAGTCTGTGCAAACCATTCTTAACCTTGAACAAAATGTATACTTTATTCTCGGAATATTTATGAGAGCGGTATGATTATGCAATAGTTCTCATATAGTAGCTCCGCAGTTCTACACTTTGCTGACATAACATTAGGTTTAATTACCAACTAAATGGAGCTATAAATGAGAGTGAATTGTTGTCAGTGAAGCAGACCTACTCGATCAGAGGTTTTATCATTCATCAAACGTGTTACTCGAGATAATAACGGTTAGTATGCAGGATATTGCCGTATATAGAGAAATGATTCCAGAATGTCTAATTGCAGACTTGCCCTATAAATATATCGGTTAATGTAAACTCACCCATGACCACAGACGGAGACATAGAGGTTATAATATTACCCAAGTGTGTTTACATATCGTCGATATCCTACATTAGGAATAAACATTGGCGAGCATAATACATAGTGTTTATTCCTAAAACAGAATATCGACAATATGTAAACACACGAGGGTAATAACCTCTTTATCATACATTGTCATTCTTATTTTTATCAAGAAAACCCCTATTTTCAACTTCCCGTACTTGCCCCGACGGATATCGAAAAAAATCGGTAGACTTTATCGTGTGGAGAAACTACCACATTGTATGATAAAGGTTAATATTGGAACAGAGTGCATTATGTACCTAGTTGCTTGAATGATACATGTTCTGATGAAGATCAGACTGATGTACGGAACATAATGCACATAGACATCATTTTTGGTTTTAAGGCTAAGTTAACATTCTTCATTGAGACATGTAGACATGATCTCAACTTTTAACAATGTTTTAGGACCGTGTTGGGACAACTCTGTGACAACTCTGTAAGTTACCCCCAAATCGTATGGTTAACATGGAACTCTGAGCTACAAACAAATACAATGCAGGAAGTTATTGATTCCGTTGTAAAGAAAGGCTCTAGTGTCTTGGATTCGCCGTTCAGGGAGAAAATTAAAGCTTCTTAATATTTTATCCTTGATATATAGATCCTATTCATCTCCAAGTAGAGTGGATTTCCTATGAAGGCCCACACATTCTATTACGCAGACATTCTATCGAACTGAGCGTTGTTTTGAACGGGGGCATTACTTGGGTTGTAATTATGGATCTACATGTGAACATGTTCTGACACAGGCAATATGTTTTTCTACGGAAAGTGATCCTTAACGCAATGTATTGCATTGATCAAAACTCTTTCATAGAATCTCCCTTGCAGATGTTGTGTATAATTAAATCTTGCACCAGTATGTCAAAGTTGAATAAAGTAAATGCCAAGCCAATGTTTCATGCATTCTGCGTCTCTTTCGCACTAACGCCATTTATGTAAAGCATAGTTCAGTAAGTTTTCTTTTGTCGTATCCTCTACCCGAAATGTGGTCAATAACCAAACTTAACTCTTGTTAAGACAAATAATTTAGTCCTGTTACGTTGTTACAAACTCACACCCATTTCAAACATGCAATACAGCAGTGAAAGTGGTACTTGTGATCAAGTATTGTCGAACATTTGGTCAAACTGAGATGATGTTTACGCGATATTTCAGCAACGTGATGAGCAAGGTGCACATCGAGGGCATACATACCACATAAAAGAGGTTGATAGAAAGGAAAGTGAAAGCACCAGCCATTAGAGTTGGTTCCCTTGACCGACAAGAATGAGTTTTCTGGGGCCTGATTCTATCTAAGTGAAACTACGCTGCCCCGGAAAACTCTTCTCGGTGCTTTCATATTTGCTATGGTTCAAAAGGAGAATTTGACCACATGGTTAGAGTTATCGTACAAATACACATAGTGCTTTTAAAACATTTGTTCAACACAAAAAAACATTCGCTAGGCGTATTCAACTTGATGTGTACCTAATAATTATGCGCGATACAAGTATTAAATATTATTATTATTATCATTTGTCTTATTAGTATATGTATTTTTTAGTGTTTCAGCTCACTGACCAAGCTGTCTTGTATATTTCAGCTATACAAGATACTTATTTTGACGAAGATCCTCTTGACCCCCTGCCACGATTCATGCCCAATCCTTCAAACTACACATATCATGTTGGACAAACCGCGGTTCTCAGGTGTGATGTAGAAAATCTAAGAGAGAAGAAGGTGAGTATAAACACTGACTCTATTCTAGCCTGGTTCATATATTTATACACACTCGTATACCGTTTACAAGCAAGTTGACTGTAATTAAAATGAAACAAGGCAAAGTATTGCAAATTGCAATCCATAGTCCCCACCGGAAAAGCATTAACATATTTAAAGATACTCATTTGAAACATGTCAGATGAAAATGGTCATTGATGATTGATGCCTGGTTAAATAACTTCTTTAGCAATTAAATAGAACAACTATACCTCTATCTTTTTTTTCCAAAAATTAAAAAAGCATTTTTTTTATCAGACCTTTTTTTTTGACACGTCTTCAGGACATAATGAATATGTCTGGCAAATTTGGTGTAAATTTAACATGTAGTTTGGAAGATAAGGGCCAGATAGGACTTTGTCAGAGTTTTCTGCCCGAAAATCAAAAATTATTTTAGGCCATAATGAACATGTGTAGCAGCTTAAGTGTAAATGTAGCAAGTACTTTGGAAGATATGGACCGGACAAGATGCCTAAAAATCAAAAAACTATTTTTTGGATCGGAAACATTATTTCGCATGAGACTTTGTAGCAACCTTAGTGTAAATGTAACAAGTAGCTTGAAAGATATGGGCCGGACAAACGCATTCCTATAGTCCCCCTCCGGTGTCCGGTGTGGGACTAATAACGGAAAATGTAAACTAGTTAAGCAACAGCAGTACGATTTCAGTGTCCACATAATAGGCTCATACTAATTTCTTGTTTGTGTCTCCACACAATAAGTAACAGTTGCCAAACAAAGATTATTATCCCACTGAAAGGGTCAACAGGAGTTGTGAATCACGACATAGGAACAATAAAAGCAATGGATTAACATGACTAATTGGATTAAGATATCACCACTATTCATTTGGGATATTCATTTCTTGGAGTAAGTGAGTGAAATGGATTTTTACATTGCAGGGGGCAATATTTCAGCGATAGCGCAATGTGACGTGCAAGAGGCACGTCAGGAAAAGGGACAACACAGGATTGATAGTAAGAAAGAGAAAGCAAAAGATCCTCATTGTAGACGGCTCTTACGGCACGCATGAGGATACGGGGGTCCTATTATATCTGGTGTTAGAGCGACGTCCCCGGGAACCTCAAGGGGTTCATTTCTTGGAAATAAATAACGTATGCCAATAGGAACTTGAACTAAAGCAAAACTTCAAATCTGGAAACCTCGACAGCCTGGTAAAATCAAATAACCAGCCAGATCCCTGGCATTTCTCTGAAATCATACTCAAGTCACATGGTTCCTTAATATGTGACTGTGTAACAGAAACTGATTTATCTCTAGCTCACACCACTCCCACCTGAAGTACATCATAAACTAATTTCCCACAGGAGTGCTTCGGACACAGACATTTTTCCATCGGGACTTGAAATTGTTACATTGCTAGTATAAAATGCAATCATGAGTCGAAGTTGCCTTTCAATCCAACAAACTAGCCGATTGCTTCGGAACAACATGACAAGCCTTCAATTAAAGTGGCCGTGTATAAGAATGTATTACGGTCATTGTGAACCTGGTATGCAATGCTTGTTCTTGTAAAGCATTGCTGGTGCGATACGCATGTTTTCATACAAACGTGAGTCAGTGATTTACAACTCCGGTGATTGTTGGGGCATTGACTTACATGTACTTCATTAACTGCATAACCTTCTACTTTTTCTCAAGTCAGTATGTTTTGCATGATACATCAGGACGCGATACGTCAGCTCAGCTATACTATCTGGTGACAGGCTTGGTTGAAGAAAGCAAAGACAAATACGCGAAACTCCAGTTCAGAGAAACGTACAGTACATTGTGCATGCGTATGGCGTGTCGTAAAATACTGAACCATGCGACAGTTAAAAATGATGCTCTAATTTCACACTATCGTTAAGTCTTCACTTATAGAGCAACTAGTATCCGGTTGAAACTGTTCATAAGCGCTCTGTGTGTGGTGTATCTGTACATATGCACACGAAAGAATTCGGTTAGACGAAGTATTATTATAATGATTGCAATAAGCTTCCTATAACGGGTACGTCTTTAACCTGGACCGATATGTTGATAAGTCACATACGTTTCTCCAGGAATTACGATTCAAAGAGCACGTACCAGCACGGGCACAGCTTCGACCTCCAAACGCCTTTGGGGGACTTTGCGCTTGATCGAAGTGTATGTAAAAGCGCATATACTGTAAGCAGTGATCGGACCTGTCGTGAACACATTTAGCGCTCAAAGAAAGTACTCCGAGGCTGAAGTCGTATGATTTTGAGCATTCTCATTCTCTGCAATCAAAACATGAATACAGTTAGCATTTAAATCATTTGTGCTCTCAGTTGAGATTAATCGATGTCAACTTAATTTGTGCTTGGTAGCTAATACTGAAAACAGCATTTTTATTTTTGTATTTTTATAATAACGCGTTACCGTCCTGAGCCACTTTGGAGGCGACAGGGTATCACCCATTATATATGTTTCTGTAACCACAATTTAATTTAATGAACTGTGAGCGACAATACGTCGTCACGAGCACCCAGGTTCCCAACAAACTGGAGTTTTTCTTGTGATGAAGTTGTCACTTTGAGGCAGTTGCTGGTCTTCGGTAAATACACTCCTTGCTGATACAGGAATATGAGACCCTGTATACAACAATATATTACATCAAATGTCCCCCGGACGCGGAACGATAATCATCTCAATTGATTCCTGATTGGAAAAATGATCCGCTTAAGGACTGTGAATATAGAATGATTCCCCAGTTGAAGCGAATCAATCGCTGTATTGGCAGGCTGAAGGACCAGTTACTGCTTATGAACGATCATACCCTGTGTTGACTGAGTCCGTGAGATTGTCAGGCCTTCGAGATGCAATAGATTTACCACTTTCGAACCTAAAAGCCATTTCATGTTGGTTTCCTTTACTTGGACATTCAGCTGCCAAAAGTGTCTGCGGCGTGAATGTTGACAGTAGTGTGTCTACCATATTTAATCCCAAGCTGACTTATTCCTCGAGGGAATAGATGTTTAATTTATGTTTAGGACTAAACGTACAGCTTCCTTTATCGAAGCTACCTATTGCACCTCACCGTATAACTTTTAAGCCTGTCAGGTTTTAATTGTGAATCTCAGTAAATGGGAAACAGTAACTCAGCAATTTCATACTTGCTGACGATGCGATTTCAATAGGGGAATTTTTTTTATTAAAGTTCAAGCCGTGTCTCCCTTTCGTTAGACTGTCAGTTTACAGTTTTCGATGTAGGTACATACCACAACCAAATGGAATCACATTTTCTCTGCACTAAATTTGTATACTGTGGCAAAATCATTTTCCTTGAATACAGTATATATATATATTTTTCCAATCCAAGAACCCGATGTCAACATGTTTTCTTAAACAATTGTGGCTGAAATTCCTCTGATTCAAAGCAGAACACAGACTGTCACGAACAGAATTGGAGTTACTTGATACAGGATAAATTCGTGAAATTCGTTCTCTACAGAATGCCAAGGAGCCAGATTAGTGTCTGGGTCAGAGTACACCGTCATCTGCGACAGTAATAATATATATAAATAGTCCTATGTTCATTGACAACACTATCTTAATAAAGATAGCATTGATACCATCTCACGATTCATTTGGTAGGCCCGCTATTTCGGTGTACACAGTTAGTTATGATTATCTAAACTATCTGCCATGTGTATAAACTGCTTAGTTTTAATACGGTGTGTAATATACCCAGATGGTGCAATAAATCAAGTGAATCTGTATTTGGAACAGTAAACTATAACTAATTAAAGTGATATATTTGCAGTTGCGTGTAACTGTCTGCCTCGGCATAAGATAAGGTTAAGATGGAATCCTTAAAGATTCATAGATCTTGCAGACATTAACACAGGTGAAACTTTAGTAAACCTGCGTACGAGCTCATATTACATTGGATTGCTAAGTCTGAACGTTTAGCTTAATGTCGTACGCCAAAAGTTGTCTTGTACGCATTCATCATTTTATTGACGGTATCTGACATCTATTTATAAAAAAAGAGAATTAATTGTAAGGCTTCGGAATGACTATAGTGTTCTTAATGTAGACAGCGTTTGCCTCAAATCTGCTCGTGGCGCCGGAAGAAAACTAACACATAGGAGTAGAAGGAAAATCCAAACAGCCTCTACATCCACAATTGCTTTGTAGGCTGTTTCCCCCGGATCAGAAATATAGGTTGCATGAAGTAAAAATTATACTAATTAGATTTTTACTGTTTATGTATACATTATAAGATGTGCATTTATGATTGAGCATACCTTTCATGGTATCTTCTAAATGATAGACCGTGTATGTTACACAACTGAAACATTGAATGTGACACCGATTGCATGTTTAAACATTTCATAATCTTCTTTTGTAAAATTCCATATGACGCTATTACCTAATCAGTCGAGAATGCGTTAGGTTTTGTTGGTTTGATTTCGGCAGGTTTTTTTTTTATTAATCGTACGTTCTGTTCAGCTATGAGTCACGTATATGACTGTACGAAGCTGCGCTATTGTTGCAAAACAAATCAATTACAAAATATATCAATGGCATAACATTGAGACAAGTGTTACAACGATATATCTATCACGTCACATATGGTTTCAGAGATTCGGAGTTCTCAGTTCAATATTTTATTAAATAACCTGAATAATGCCTGCTGTTCTATCATATCCGTTTTTCTATTATGCTCTCATTTAAACAAACACCGGGATTGTCTTATAACAATCCGTGGGAAAAGAGAAGGCAGTGATCAATGGTGAACTCACAAAAGTCGTTTTCTCTGGTAGGATCAATGCAGAGATGCTGGTACTGTTTAAACAACGACCGCAAACACTTGCCAGATATTTAGATGGTTATTGTGATAGCTCTCAGTGAATCGAAGGCTTAGATAGTCTTAGCGGGAAGGTACACTGCACACGGGCTCGTTAAGGAGGTCTTTCTTGAAGTGTACAGTCTATGACACAGTTTTCGATGGTAATATTGAGAGCAATGGATTCATGTTTGTATTTGCTTTGTTTAGGTAGTTAGGCTCATCATTATGGTATTAATGATTACTCGTTGTCTGAACTCCCATCATGCGTAGCATCAACTATGAAAAGGTTCGGTTTCATTTTGTTCAAAATTGTACAGTTTAGACAATGTGCCTGATGTGCTAAGTGCGTGGCGTGGTTGCGGGTAATTCTCTTTGTCCTGTCGACTTGAGAGATGCCGTGGTAATACGACTGAATGACTGGTGAAAACCCGTATTTCATTCCAACTCACTGACAATGTCATTTGCACGTTTCGAATCATTTGAAATCACGACACTTAACTGTCGCCTAAAAGTGCCGTTTGTTTATGATCAGGGTATAACCATCAAAAGGCTCCTAGTGCCGTTCTAAAGTCGATATACTTAGTAGGGTTCACTTGGCTTGGTTATTATATCAATGGTTCTAGAGTGTGGTGTTGTTTGCTATGGGCAGATCCGTGATTGTATAGTAAGCAACTCTTACTATTTAAGCTCCCCTATCTGATTACAGAATGGCCACCTGATAAAGAACTGAATGGGCTGGGTGTAAACGAAATGTTAGATATTAAGGCAATATACACGCAGGTGTGCCCAAATACACCTGCAATGAGAGTTAAATATTAGAAAAAAAAATCCATTTAACAGCATCATCCTTAAGTGTTTAAGATTCAAATAATGACTACTTTGAATGTACTCCAGATGGAGGAAAGAGTGAAACGAAGACTGTCTGCAAGTTGCTATGAATGTACACCTGACGCTAGCGTGCACTGACAGATGGGACAGGTGTATGCCGTGCTCTCTTTCATAACAATGCTAGGATGCTGGGAATACTGCACTAGAGAAAGCCGAGGATAAAAAGCTCTGGAACTATGAAGACTACTGTGGAGTGATTATTTTGACGCCAACCTCCAGTTTTAGGTTTAACATGGATGAAAGGCAGTTACTAATAGGAAACGGTGTTGGTAAAGAAATAAACACAGTGTTAACAGTATCTTTAGCAGATTGCACAAGGAAGAAGCAATGCTGCATCAATTCAGCTATTTCCAGGCCTTTGTGTTTGTTCCTGTTGCTGTGTATGCCTGAGGGGATGACACAATTGCGGTTGTCGGCCAGTGGAAAAATCATGACTATTTTACAAGTGAATCTTTAAGAATGGATACGGATATTTCTGAGCGCAGTGTCTGTTTTGAAGTACTGAATACTGGTGCAAAACATGCTTAATATGAAGATGTGGGTACATGTAACACCTGTGTATGAGCGATGGTGGATTCGTGTGATATATGAACGTTTCTTCTATCATGTACTGTCTGGTTAATGTCATTACATGTATGTCTGACTTGTGAAGAGTATGCTGGTTAGATGTGGTGATACATCAACGTCCATATCATTTTAAGAATTTGAAAACATGTACATAATGCAATGTACAATGTATGTGTTGGCGAGTAATAACTAAGGACAGAAACTTTGTGAAATAACGATTGTATGCTTTAACACTAACATTTAACCATAGGGATAACGTAACGTTTGCATGATTTAACACTAACATTTGACCATAGGGATAACGTAACGTTTGTATGATTTAACACTAACATTTAACCATAGGGATAACGGAACGTTTGCATGCTTTAACACTAACATTTAACCATAGGGATGACGTAACGTTTGCATGATTTAACACTAACATTTAACCATGGGGATGACGTAACGTGTGCATGCTTTAACACTAACATTTAACCATAGGGATGACGTAACGTGTGCATGATTTAACACTAACATTTAACCATAAGGATTACGGAACGTTTGCATGCTTTAACACTAACATTTGACCATGGGGATAACGGAACGTTTGCATGCTTTAACATTAACATTTAGCCATAGGGATGACGTAACGTTTGCATGATTTAACACTAACATTTGACCATGGGGATGACGTAACGTTTGCATGCTTTAACATTAACATTTAGCCATAGGGATGACGTAACGTTTGCATGATTTAACACTAACATTCAACTTTAGGGATGACGTAACGTTTGTACGTTTTAACACCCGTATTTAACCATAGGGATTGCGGTAGTGGGTATCAATGATAAAGTGTTTCCCCAAGTTATTCATGTATAATTTGTATATACAGTACTTTTGCGAAGCGCCCGACTAGACTGGGGGTGCACATGCACATTGGTGTATGTGTTGATGCATTTATGACAACTAAACTTACATATTTAGATATTGTTATGGTAATACAAATACAATTCTACAAACGCCCTCAAGTGTTCAATAGTCTGGAACATGTTTCAAATGCACCCACAAGTTTTAGTGTTCTACTCTAAAAATATACGTATGACTAAAAACTAGTTTATTGTTTGTAACACAGTGTGTTGTTATGTAAAAGGAACTCAGTTGCGTGTCGTTATCCTGCAACTTCCATCTGATTGTAATCACAACAGACAGAACATTCTGTCACTGTCAGTCTGTGGCATGAACATATAGCATGCACGTACAACATGTACATTTACACGTTAGGCCACGTGGAAAGTGTATTACAGATACTATTTTCAGCAGTTGAAATGTTTGTTATTTGCAAATACGCAACGATACCCAATCATCCATGTGTGTTGTTAGTACAGATAAATGTAACTAAGCGGAACAGTCTTATTATGTGTTGGGTGTTAGACCGAACATCGACCACACTGCAACCAGATAGCTTTCCAAGTTGAGGTACTCAAGTCATCTGGCCATTCAGAATCAATTGTCGAATATGTGTTGTCATTGCAGAAGCGCCATTGCACAAATATGAAAAGAAATTATGTTCATGAAAGTTATTACCATTACGTCTCTGACAAAAATGTGGCTTAGAACTCGTATGAACGTCTATATTTCTACAGTCATTCTTGCCTGAGACTTTAATCTTTCGGTCATTGCCTTTCAACTTATTGAAGCTTCAGGATATGAGTAGATCTTCCTGCGATGTATCACGATTAGATTCCAATACAGAGTGTTATCCTTTGCCTGACAGCAATTTTGAGATCGCTATCATTATTAATATTAACGTTTCCATGGCAAATGTTTTCGAAAATGGGTCCTATCATGGAAACTAGGTCATGTCACAGGTCATGGGGTAAAATGTCACATGGATCAACGTAAACTCCACACAGTGACGGTAAACGGAGCGGCCGAGGATGCACAGTTTGGGATCAAACGTCAAATGGCGGGGGATATAGATGACTATGTCTGCTTGTTACATTCTAATATAGAAGGTCCCTTTAACTGGTGTACTATTTGGTACGCACTCTTGCAGACACGAAACCTGAACTATGCTATACAGATCAAGGCCTTGGTAACATAAGGTCCAAAACGAAGTGGCCATTGCCGGCAGGTTCAGCGATTACGTGGAGCCATATGGGGTCCAAATTAGATTACACCCACTTTTTCTATCCAAGTGCACCAAAATGGTAATGTAACCTCTCTGTGTGCTTGGTTGCTTGATGAATTAAATATTATCGATTGTCTTCAGTGGGGCAACCTTGTTTTCTCTGGATGAGTTTGGTGTGAACGTATTCATATTTCAGCCTCCGGTTTTCTCACTAGTGCTTCCTTCGAAACACAGTCACACTACATATATATATCGCTCAGTAAAATCATGGCGTATACTAGTTACCTATGTTATAGACCAGACTTAGCCTTATCTAACTGGATCTCTTTAAAGTCCATACTTAATAGGTCGTTAGTCTTCTCCCCTGTTTGTATCTACCGCAACACGAGTAAAGGAAAACCGATATATATATATGAATGTACAGCTCATTACAATTTTAGGAAATTTTAATTTGGAGAGTTTCTTCTGTCGGAATATAAGGGAATGAATATATAAAACCTACTGATAATTTGACAGTGATGGGCATCATTGTTTGCACATGTGCATGTGTTTCAAGACAGACGGCAGACAAGTAGAGATGCTTAACGCCTTGAAATAACCATAATGTATTCCTCTGAATTTAGACTTCCCTTGAGTTTTTTTTCTTCTTAAATAGCAATAATTAAGTACACAACGTGCACAGGAAGTCAAGAGCTTCGGAGCTGCTAAAGTTTTAATAGCTTTTAATACGTTTTTTAACTTGTCAAAGCTGACTGTCGAAACTGACTGTTTATCAGTCGAAGATGAAAGACATTAACACAAGACCAAATTTAAGCGGTCAATAATTAAATGTCAGAAAATCCCTTTGATGTCGGCAGTTATCTAAAAATGCAAATCCCGTAAAGATCATTGAAGATTGATATGCAATTCCCGAATGATGAAAAACATTCTACACGTTTTGTGATATCTCACATCCTTAAGACATCCTTAATGTCCGTATAAAGATCCATACCGAAGCGTCGAACCAGGAACCACTGCTTTGATTTATTTTCATTTATGAAACATGAATATATCATTTAATTGATTGCTATGGTTTAACTCAAACACAAAACTTCAAAATACTGCAAAACGCATCATTGGTAAAATATTCATAAGCATGTTGGGTTCTGAAAACACTTTCGTTTTTATGTGGAACACGTGTTATGTTCCATTTCACATTCTATTTTATTTATTTATGTATTTTCATATGTTTAAGTAGCTATTCTCCGATCAAGCAGTTTATCCGCTAAGAGTCAGTTGACGATACGTGCATATATGTATAAGCCAATTTGTCTGCTACTGGCAGCTTGAATTAGGTTCAAATACTATTCTTTCGAGTATATAAATAAACAAACACGTCTAATGGCACCTGCGAAAGGTTCTTTTCTGCGGAATCTGAAGCGGTAATGATTTGTTTTCAGAATGCAACGTATTGCCAATGTAACACATTCCCTGGCCACTCATTTCGCATACATCAAGGTGCATCACAACATGTGCTAAATGTCTAAGGTAATATAACCCTCCGCTATAATGGCTGGCGAAAGAGTCACAGGAGTCAATACAAATCCTTCAAGCTCACACTTGTAGAGAGGGCGAAGGAGAAGAACCAACTGTTATATGGGTTCGCGGTCCTCGTTTTATTCATTGATGTTGCCCGTGGGAGTTTCTTCCGTTTCTTGAATTGAAATTTTACCGAATGAATGTTCATAAGCTGCATATTCCAAATGTAAAGTGTGTAGTTTTATAAATGTATATAAATCGGCATGTTGTGTATTAATGATGGCATTGACAAATCCGAAACCAGGGTAAACATTTTAATACGTCGTGTCAATACTGAATCGCATCAACATTCATCATTCATCAGATACATGTTGTTGGGACAGTTACTATTACAACCAGTCTAAAAAATATCTCTTGATTATGCTTTGAGCTATATTAGCAAACGATGCAAATTCTTGTACTGAACTGACTTCGATTTTCAGCTTTTCCATGCACATCCATATGCCAGAACGGTGCCTACTTGTCGACAAGTTGTATCATTTAGCGGAAGTCAACTTTACATAAACCAAAATAATTACTCCCGCCACAAGTGACAGATAATGTAATTTAGATCATAATACTTTATGGTGCATTTAGATCGAGAATGGGTCAATCACTCGGTGATTATTTTACTTCCGACGTTGAAACATCTTGGCCCGTATGCATGAGAAGCAAGTAACGTACTCCGGAAGTAATTCCGAAGTGTTCCAGCGAGTCACTGTAGATCTACTACGTCGCTACTTTCGAAGTTAGCTTTACTACGGGCACCTGCATATAGAAGTAGTATCTTAAGTATTAATTCCTGCTCATGCATACGGGACAAATAATACAACGTCGTTTCAGTATTCGTACAGCTGTATTTTCTTGTTTGAATGGAAATTATCTGACCAGTTGACACAAGTTAAATACAAAAATAAAAGCTTTGAGGATCAGGATTACTACCATCTGGTCCCAAGACATTCAGTTGTTGATATTTTATCCTTGACCTCAGAAATAAACTTTATGTCTGTCGTGTTTTGAGAAATAAATGACAACGGTAAACACATAGCAACTATTATCCTGGATCAAAATCCGTTTTTTTTTGTCGAGATTCCAGATAAGTGTTGAAACATACATTGAAGCCCCCAAAATAATTTCCCTGTCTGTTTTATCAGAAAGCTGACGTCGTCACTTTAAAATGAGACATGTATCTTCATGCAGATCAAACCGAAATTAGACCTTTTCTTTTGTCAAGAGATGAAACATTGACAGGTCCATGTCCAACATTTAGGAAAGTTGATACTTTTAAATAAAACCCATATACATATAACGACCACAGTGCACAGCAAATCAAGTTTATACCAAAAGGACTGAGAATGAATGACAACATTAATCAATATGAACGTTGTATAAACAACATAGTGTACAGCAATAATAATCATTTTCTAATTCATCTTATACATTTTTATAATGTGCCTGTCTTTATGGACTTGGTGTAGCTAGTTGTACAGATCTTCTGTGTTTTGGAGGCAACCAATCCTGATGATTCAGCATGCAGTTTGAACATTCGTAACGCTTCAGTATGGCAGACTACAAAGTGAGAGTTTACGTATACAAAATTACATTGTATTTAAAGCACACACAACTGGTGTATCATATTTCCAAGAGAATATATCACATTATTATCTGTGTTCCAGGTCAGTTGGCGGCGTGCATCTGAATCCAGTCCGCTGACAGTTGGTACAATGACATTCATTGATGACAAGAGATTCAGTGTTCAGCATCCAAAAGACTCACGAAAATGGCATTTAGTGATAGAGAACGTTCAGCTGGAAGATGCGGGTATATACGAGTGCCAAGTGCCATCCAAGGTCAGGCATCTCAGACAGCATATCTTACTGATTATAAGAGGTAAGCACAATTTAACAACCCTTTTCACCTGACAATTTATTTGAAAATACGTTCATTATAAATTGACAGCTATTCCGGAACACACTCAAATGTATTAATTTTCTTCGTAACATTATCTGTAGAAGGCAATACAAGTAAACGTCAATCCGTAATGTGACTCATGTCAGAAAGTCAGTTGTAACAATTATAGTTCTTCACTTGATTTATTTCTTTTCAGAACGGCGTTTACACAAACCGTCACTAGGTAGCTATACAACGTTTTCATTCTAATAAATTTCTTCAGGGGTTCCCTGTTATTAGATAAGCATGTGGTCTTTCTACTTAGCATAAACGCTGTCTGTGCCTCTTTGCTAGTCTCTTGAACTTCTTGGCATGCTTGATTCCAGGGCCTGGGCGTTTCTGTTGGTGCTGATCTATATACATGGCAATGGTGCAAGTATAAATTCTTCTGAAAATCTTAATGCTGCTCGTCCCCTTTTGATACCAAACTTCACCTGCGGATATCCAAAAGTTTTGATCCAGTTGGGCAATATGTCATTTATTGAGTGGGGCGCAATACACGTTTTAATTGAACTCTCCTTTGTCATGTGTCATGACAAACAAAGATAAACTTATTTGATGTGGGAAGCTACATGAAGCCTCGCGTGGGCTACGATAAAGACTATAATAATAATAATATGTACATTTATAATGCGCCAAACTCCACACTAAGTGTGCTCATAGCGCTACATAAAAAGATTGTGTGACAAGTGAAAATTAAGTAGAGATATTTTGAGAAGAGAT
>JAUELE010075429.1:0-15267 GCA_031471655.1 Diodora aspera
CCCCCCCCCCCCCCCCCCCCCCTCTCTGATCTGGGCCTGAGGTGCACAGATATATTTACTGAAACAATTTAACAATTGAGTGAATCCACGCAACCATGGCATTGTCAGTCCAATATCCGTCTCACAGTCGTCTATCTACGTCTGTCAAATATATCACTTGTAGAAGATTTCATGTGCCAACGTCTTGCCATAAACTTCAGTTGTCACGTTCGACCACGCCCATCCCTATCAAATATCTTCATTATTACAGCACGTCGCTAATGTGACTTCCACACCACGCCCACTTCTGTCCCCATTCGGAAACGCCTTCGTCAATCAATTTGAATTCCGAACTTTTATAATAACCCAAACTTTGCAGGTCTTTGTGGCTGGGCCAACCCCGGTGTTTGGGTTGACACCACGCCTTTTAAAACGTGTAACTTTCTCTGTGGGTGTTCCTTATAGTGTTCGTTCACGCCCATTTCGTCACTTTTCTCTCTCCCATAATTATGTTTGCAAATACTGTAAGTCTAACTGTGAATCGACCAAAGTAGGCCTATAGTCGTGAACCGCGAACTCAAACCACTCTATAAACCAATCTTATTAAAGCATGTAAACTATGTGAGGATCTGACAGCATCGGTAAGTATTCCGTGTCGACCAATAGACCACTCTTAATATTTATGCATAACGAGCTCCTTGCGCCTAAAGCCACGTTTTGATATTCTCATGAATAAATAATAGAGACCTCTTATGCAAAATCTTTGACATGACAACCAAAACGAGGCTATTGGCCCAAGTGAGTGAGTGATTTGGTGTTTTACGTGGTTTTTCGGCAATCTTTCAGCCACATCGCCATGGTCTCGCCAACATCATGCAAGTGTCGGGATCCGGTCTCTCCGGGCTGAAAGAGAGGTGTCCGGCGGGACCCGAACCCGACCGCCAAAGCTGGCAGATCGCTGGGCCGACCGCTAACCAATACGCCATCCCGCTCGTAGGTGCAAAGAACCCGTGATGCATGAATATTAAGAGCGATCTGTGGAAGGAGTCTGGTCGTTGTTTTAGTAGGCTATCTTCGGAACTGTTTGACGTTTTTGATCTAAAACACCAGCTGTTAGAATTGCTTATATGGTATTTTGAAATACACACACATAATGGTGGCCACTAATCTGAGGATCTGGGTTCGAATCTCGCACGAAAAGCTTCAGACTCTTGTGCAGAATCTATACTGTAGCCTGTCGTGCTGCATTTAGCTCACTAGCGATTTGGCGCGTTGTCGGATTGAAGTACCCTCGTGTAGCAGGCTTCACCGCATCATTCACTCAGCTCGCCACTGGTGACGGACGTCTTCAGACTCTTGGGGGGGGGGGGGGGGGGGGTGTCACGGGGAGGGGATAGTAACCTTCTTACCCGGAAAAATAGCCAATGTCCGGCAGATGTTGGGAGGTACGGAGGGCAATTAGCCCCCATTAAAAAATACCAAAACGACTTTTACACTGCTGTTGTTGAACGGGGCGGCGAGGTCACTCTGTCGATTGAGGGTCAGTCTTTCGGTCTAAGGATCGTGGGTTCGACTCCTGCCACAGGAGGCTCGGCATGTTTCTATGCAGTAGTCAGTATTTCTACATGCAGTGATCATATGGTGGGCTGCCATATTGTGATATCATCATTTGTCCGTCAGTACCAGCCGTAGCTTGCAGGTTTCACTGCATCCAAATCATCCAGCTGCCCACTGGTGATGCGGGATTCCTCCTGCACAAAACTGGCGAAAGTGGGGATATGGCTGAAAGATTGCTGAGTTCCACTATAAATCCAACCGACTCTGTTGCACGAATTATGAGCGTTTTCAGTCAAAACTGAGAGAGCGGGTGCTTCCCGCCTCGTAAGAATGCTCTTCTAGTATGCACACTGACTGTGTCTGCAATCAATAAATCTAATAAAAGTACATATAACTCTAGAAAAAATGTGAAGTTACTATCGTCTTCAATTATTTCTGTGGACAAGTAGATTTATTGTCCTTCACGCTCTTCTATATCGGTACAATAGATAATCCCAGACATAAAATGACAACAATAGAAACAGTTTTCCAACATTTGGGTTAATACTGCACCCACGGCCAAGTACGCCTGTTTCCTGTCGATGTATGAAAAAAGTCGACCCTGGACAGCATTTATGATTATTAAATCGATAAATATGAACTACATGTGACATAATGAAACCCAACATTGACATAATGCGGCTTATTTCCGGTAAATGTCAGTTGGGCAATTCTATTAACTTGTCGTTTGGTGCTTGGTTGAGCAGACGACATTTCTGACGACAGATGTCAACTCGCGCCTTGAGAAGCACGTGCAGTAATGAACTATTGTAGCAGACGACCCTTCTCCTGACCCACTCAGTGTTAATTTTGGGCCGGGTACTGCTCGCAATCACTAGTTCAACTTCGAGTCAACACAATACCATTATGGAAAGTTTTCTGAACGGGGCCTAGTTTTTGTTCACACGTGGTAGGGGGGTCGCGGTGTTATGGTCGAAGAACACTTATTCGCGTTGCTCAATAGTAATTGTTAGCTTTGGAAAAGGAAATGAATAAAACAGGCCGTTGCCTTTCAAAGATCAGACCGTATAATTATTTGACAACACTGTGATCCAGCCGATGTCAAAGTGTTGAGAAAAAAAAGAGACAAAAACATCACAGTTTCCCAGAAATAAGGGTTCTGCTTTATCCGATAAAATATAATTAGCTAGCACAGTGAGGCTAATTTGTATTAATGTTACTCAGCGAAGTAACGTCCGCGTTTTTTGGTAATCGGTGCACTGCAGCATGTACAATGTACATATCTTCAACCGGGGCTCGTAATCGGTCAAACCAGCCCTGGCCGAGGATATGAATTTTTGCCGACAAAATCAGGACCAACCGTCAGAGAGAATGGAGACAGCGGTTTTATCGGATAGAATACCAACAGACTTCGTTAGCCTCCCCAAAAAACACTCGAATGACTCATTTCGTCCTTGGTTACCAGTTAATTTAAAATTGGTCAGAAAATGGCGTGCCAACAGCTGTGAACTGCTCAGTATTATAATCTGCTCGTCGCTAACACCCCTGACATGACTTTCATCCTTGCTAGTGAAAACAAGCGTAAACAATTAAACATGAAAATTTTCCGTCGGTTATGAAACAACCTGTGAGCTCCATACCTCTAAACTTTCAGATTTATTATTTATTTTAAAATGGCGGAATGGTTTATTATTACTATATTTTTCGCATCTTATCTTTCCAAAGTTTATTTTTTATCGCCGGATTTATCGTGAAAAGTATATTATGTAACACGCATCGACTATCTTGAAAAGGTCAAAGTTGAAGGCTGTTAGCAGGATTATTTTGACAAAAATGTCACAACTTTTGGCGTCGTTAATTTCGTATGTCAATTGCAGCACTTAACACGCGTGTCAAAACTAACAGAATGTCAATCAAGTAAAAACATCCGCTTTCGCGCAGCTGAAATTAACGTAATGCATTTTAAACTGTCAAATAACCCAGGTTTTTATTAAATAATTTAAAATCATTTAGTGACACATAATTTCATAACATTGACGGAATATTAACAAGCTAGGGGTGAAATGAACATTTGTAAAGCGGTATACGGCGTCAAAACAGTTTTTTTATAGAATTATTTAGCGTCTTGTTTCAATACCTTTTTTAAACAACATTTTCGAATGGTTTGTTTCAAATAGACACGATAGCAATAACTGTGATTATTTCTTAACAGATTTGGTACACTTCACAGGGGGGGGGGGGCGATTTAGTGTTTGGGGTGGGGTATATACGGAAGTTGAACTTCTGAATTTGAAAGAGTAATATTCATTTCTTTGGCCGAAAATGTTCTTCCACACCAGATTTAATAGTAATCAAATTTATCGCATGTGATTTATCGATCTATCTTTATCTACAAAGTTGGATTGACTAATCAGTAATGTTGACAAAGCAGTTTAAGCAGATTTGATTAAATACATAAGTAAGATATAATCTGTACATAAAGATAAGCCCAGATTAACACCGAACGGAAGTAATTTGCATACGCGCATGCGCAGTTGGTGGTAATATTGACAGCAATGTACACGATCCAGTTGTCCCACGTGTTCGCAGTATCTGACCCGGTGTCAAAACGGACGGGGGAGATTGTGATAAGCGTTAATTATCGTCCTGAGTATTTAACATGACATCTCGTATCACGTGTAACACGTCAATGTGACCAAATTCCCTCATTAGAGACAAATCTTCAATTTACAGCCACAAATTCCGCACGTGCTTGATCCTCTCAAAATCATATTTATTTGGCCCTGTATCGTTCTGGACTATAAATAAGTTCCAAACTGTCGGGTGTACCGTCAACAGGCGTATGTTAATTGTTACCTATGGGGATGCCATATCTGAATGGTAGAGTCAATTTGTACAAACTTTCTTAATGATTTTAGAACACAGCAGGGGTAGCGTCAGGAATTCTCCGACGCAGGGGCTGAGATTACCGACAAAGAGTCCGAAATCCCCGACTACACAAATTTTCAATAAAATGCACACATTTTCTCCGAAATTTTCCCCGATGAATTGTTATATTTTTACCGAAAGGGGGGGGGGGAGGTTAAAGCTGTCGCCATCCCTGGAACATACAATTATGCTTATAAAATAGAAAAAAAGGAAATCCTAAAAACAGTTGACTATTTATCAATTTGTGAAATTTGTAAATGTTGTTGTGTTCAATGTGATCTATAGCACAGCCGAGATTTCACATAGTTATGCAAAACTACTGGAGCAATAAGAAAAGACGTTGTATTTGTGAAGTTTATTTGAAACCTAAGTAATAGACTAATTATTAGTCTGTGGAATATTAGTATAAAGTAAACTGTAAAAATAATGATAAAATAAAGCAGCCCAGACACAAGCTGTATTCCAGATTCTTACATCTAGACTTGCTAAACTAAAGGTTTTAGGCTTACAGTAACGGACAAGCATAGAATAAAATTAATCTACGTCTGTAAAACATGACAACCCACCCGAATAAGATTACAATTCGTTAAATTCCATCCTTAAAATGTAAAATATATCAGTCGTAAGACCACTGAGTCACTCGCATTTCTTCTTTACAACAATTTGGCAGACTTACATTTAATCCCAGAAATAAGCTTAATCTACATAATTAAGTTCATAATACAAAAAATAATAACATAGGAAAAGGAGCCAAGAGATAGTCCTAATTTCTGGTGGCGAATTCCTAAATATCTAAACTTGGGCAGGGTCCATTTTCTTTATACGCTCTAGGATCTGGGAGACAGACTAACAATTTAGTAAAATTTTAGTTTGAGCTAGGTGTACCACAGGGTGACCACAAGCCTCCTTTATTCTTCAATAATATATGCTCAACATTACCATCATGTTCTCCTTTGGAAGATGAATTGGCTGCCATTGTCTTGAGTCCTATCTACCACCTGAAAAATTGATTTTCAGTGCATAATATAAAACTCATGTCGGTAAGTGTTCAAACAGATACGAAGTAAAGCAATGACCTTGACAGCCGGGTCGACGTAACACGTTCATATTACATACCCGGAAATAACATAATATGCGTAATAATTCGTCTTGTCACCTGCGTGACCATAATTCTGGAATTTGATACATAAAAGTCAGGTTGACTTTAGACTTTAATTTATCAAACAAATCCGATCAGGTTTACAAAGGTAGAGTCCAGCTGACGACGTCAGACCCACGGGGAGGATTACATTTGACGCAGTGCCTGGAACACCACGATGAGCACTGAACTTTTTAACCAAATCGTGTGTATATTTGTGTTCATTTTAAGTAGCTTGGTTGACTGTTTTCAAGAGACATAACTGATCTTTGACAGAATGTATTAATGATATTTGCATTTCTTTTCAGTTTGAGAGAAATCCGAGCGTTGTGTCGGGCCCGGGTCTGTCCCACGCGCCACACGCTGGGGAGGACATTGGAATTAAGAGGCAAGACCCGGCGTGCAGTGAGGCGATCGCCAGTCAGTCGTTCAGAGCGGACGGGCGAAGAGGGGCTGTGGATACTAGCTCAAGTGACCGCTTGGACAAAGGTGGCTATTCCGCGGAAGTGGATTATCCCATTAGGGGCACGATTTCGCCTCTCACTAGCCAAGTGATGGTCAAGCGATCCGTGGGCTCCTTGGAGCAAGTGTCCTTTGTGTTCGGGAGACCCGCCTCACCTCGCAGTGAAAGAGCGGCCACCCGGAACATCACACCTGTTTGTGACAAACGCATGCTTACTAACACGGATATTTTACCTGTAAAGGATGCTACCAATCGACAACCAAGTTCGGGAATTTCCGGGAGTGGGAATATGGGAGGAATATTATGTGAGAACTGCAATAGCTGTCTCATCGACTTCAAGAGACAAGCACTTCGACTGGTCTTCCCAGACAACGAAGCTAAAGGAGACATGTTAAAGGTAAATAACACTTCCGGTTCTGCATCCTCATCTAATTTTCAGCTCTAACAGACCTTCAAGACCTGCATTAAAACATGAGTTCATCTCGCGCTGATACTCTTCTCTGCTTCGACTTGCCTCATGCACAGCTGTAAAGGGAATAGAGGGATAATGAGAGAGAGAGAGAGAGAGAAGGGGAGAGAGAGAGAAAGAGAGAGATGGGGCAGAGGAAGAAAGAGAGAGGGGGAGGAAGACAGGGAGAGAGAGAGAGGGATGGAGAGAGAGATAGAGGAAGAGAGGATGGGAGAGAGAGAGAAATTGCGCAACTCCAGGAATAAGTGTGCCCAGTAGACGTGTACAAGTCTCTGAGGAAATTCTATAGCTTTTATTGAAATATTTAAAAAATAACATCTACAAATAAAATATCTTCTCAGAGACTGCCAACCTTAGATGTACTGCGGTGTTATCTAGACTTGCTAATATTTATTGCAGACACGGCTGAACGTGTGGTAAAATATATTGCAGTACAGCCTTGGAGCAAGGCTTGGCAGAGAACATTGCCATAGAGTAACGTTTCCTATGCATAGACTTGGGATCTTGACAAAAGTGGGATATTTAAACATTTGGACAGTCTTAGGGTATTGTCAAAAGTCGATCATCAAAACTACCATTTCAGTAGTTCTTTTTTACCCCCCCCCCCCCCTTACCCCCAGCATTTCCTCATTTGTCTTATTTTCTTCAGTTTAAGCCAGAAACTTTTTTCACGTGACGCTGGAACATTGCATGATCCGATAAAAGCGTATATGTCCAAAGTTAAACCACTCCGCCATCAGGATGAGGAGATGAGAAAACACTACCTGGAATTTTACCTGTAGGGCGCTGCAAGACATCAAATTTGAGGCAACGGTGTTCTGTCAGAAAGCCATTAGAGTCAAAGGATTGTTGGTTGCATTGTCGTACAAGACATTTCGCGGTGGATCTGGTTTCGAGGTGAACTTTTCTCCCCTGGCTGTCAGCGTGTGTTGATTTATGCAGGACAACCTGATCAGTGATAACTATTGATACTATTAGTTTAACCTTCACGTGGGTTTCTCGCTCACTACGTCCGGTTGAGGTTTGTCACGGAATCTGCATGAATCACCTTCGCATCTAATACAAACTAAACATTACTACGTTTTTTTGTAAGCAGATTTGACATGTTTATCAATAAGGTTACGTATGTCGTAAGATTACGATCACGTAAATCGCGACTCCTTATTAAACATTTACTGATGTTAGTAAAATCTGGAAACACCAAAATCAGCAAAACGTCTCAAAATATATCTTATACATTTTCGTAATATCCTGAAACATTTCGTAAGTTTGTCGTAAAATTACGATCACGTAAAAAGGTCTTCTTTAGAACAGATATCAATAAAATCTTAAGGCACGAGAAAATGATAAAAGATTTGAAATTGACAACACTTCGCTCGTTCCATCGACGTTGATATGTCTAGGTCAGCGTGACCTCCGATGACAACGATTTGACCATATTGTACAAACAAAGCGTTATGGTCACAATCCTCGAGAGACGGAATTGTTTATTTTTGCCAGCGATGACAACTCCCAGACACAACTTTATCGTTTTCAATGTCTCGACTCGAGTAACCTGTGTTTATAGACTACACAAATTGAGGATTAAAGACAAATAGAAAATGTCGACGTCCAATCGAGAGATACACACACTTGCAGGATCTGTGGAAACCTTTAATTTAACGGTGGCATCTCGAGTAAATTGCCCTCGTCTCACATCTATCACTGGTCGTGACATTAAAACAGATAAAACGGCTGCAGAATAAATTTCTTTTCAGACTCGCAATTTGCTGATAAAAAGTTGTTATTTTTACATGACACGTGAGGAAACCGCGATAACAGTCACGTTATAGTTCCAGAAGCATAGGACAATCATGTGACATGTCACGTGACAGTTCCAGAAACCATATGACAATCATGTGCAAAAGCCCTCTAAACGAGTGAGAATTTTAAAATGACAATTCTATTTCAAACTGTGTCAAGTATTCCAAACGTAAAGATTTCTTAATAGAAATGCACATATTCAGCAGTTTATGGAACAAATATGTACTTCAATGGCAATACATTCACTTGATCACATCTGAATGTATCGAACATACGAAATCTTTCGGAACGATGTTTACAAAATTTGGGAAACTCATCGCGTTCGGTGTAGCTGACATGCGCACATAAAACTTGTCTTCCATTGGTGTTTAGATTCGCTGTGCCAGGTTTTGGCAGAAGCGTTTATCCTTTCAGCGTTGGCATATTTATATACTGATCGTAAATTAAGCCACGTGATTGGTTCTGCACATGTAAATGAAGTCACGTGATTGGTTTTCCGTGCGGTCTGAAGAAACAGGACTTGACATTTTGTCTTTGGTTATTCAGGGCTTGCCAGATGGCAAAGGATGTAATTTCGGAACACTTCATCATTTTGACAGATATGTATTTGTAATCTTCGCGCGGAATGACGTAACGTCGACGAAGAGATGAAGAATAGCTGCAAAATGAGGTCATTTTGTAAGAGAATATTCGTTTGTACAAAAGTAGGCTATGTTGATACTCTTGACACAAATGGCTGGGGAGATGTAAACTCTCTCTCTCTCTCTCTCTCTCTCTCTCTCTCTCTCTGTGCGTGTGTGTTTCGGGTGACTACAAGGGATACTCCGTTCCTAGAGCGTCTCACTCTCTCTCTCTCTCTCTCTCTCTCTCTGTGACGTTTTGGAAGATTTCGCTTTCGTCCTTTTTTTCTAGGGCGCGGGATGGCACAGTTGTTAGCGCGTTGGTCCAGCAATCTGTCGGCCTCGGCTGGCGTTGTTCGAGTCCCCCGGACACCTCTCTTTCAGCTCGGAGAGACAAGTCCCGACACCGACGTGATGTTGGTGAGACCGGTGTGATATGGTTAAAAGATTGCCACAAGTCTCTCTCTCTCTCTTTCTCAGGGGAGGGGACTACAAGGGATACGCCAGGAAATAAAAAAGAAGATGGCTAATGAAGGCGAAAGAAATGGGACCCGAAAGAAACTTTGTACCCCTGATATAACTTCTATCATAAGCCTGCATTGCTGTGTTCGCACAGGAAATAGGCTAGCTGCGTTTATGCTGTAAAGCTCTGTCATTCCTCTCCAAACTTTTACCCACATTCACTTGAAGACCAAATCTAAGTTCAACACGTTTATAAAGTCATTCCGCAGTGCAACAGTGTCATATTTTTATCAAATCTTTGCGCTTATGGGCAGTCGAAACGTATATATATCCGTTATTTAAATACTAATAACGTAATCATGGAAAAAAGTCTCAATGCAAATAGTGCAATTGGAAGTCTCCGTCGCGACGACGCAAGGCTCCGCGAGTTTGTATATTGATTTACACAAAGTTCGAGCTTTATAAGCAATTTAGATATTATTTGACAGGTAGTTCGAGTTTATTGATAATCTATAGAAATTGTCTGCTGTATTCGGATCATTCAAGCGAAATGTTTTCCCAAGATTGGACATCAGACTAATAAACTCGAGTATTTTTATCTTCGCCTCCAGGATTTCTCGATCGGACGCGACCTACTTATTGGCTCAATAAAATACGGAGGACGTGTTTTTTTTATCATCAAACGAAGAAATAACGATGCTTCTTTAAGATATGAACATGGAAGTCTTCAGACGGCACATCAGGTGCATGAACCTGCTTTGTGCTGGACATCAAACGGTCCAGCGGCCCAGCCGGACACCGTCCAATCTGTGGTTAAGGAGGGGTTAATGACCAATTACCTCTGGTGCCAAGTATAACATCTTCTGTTAGACACGCTCCAGATGACTATCTTGATGCACTGTGGCTTCGTGAAAGGGATACGTCCATCGGGAGGGGGTCGGGCTGGGGGTGAGCGAGGTCAGGGAGGTTTGGAATGAGGGGGAACTATCAGAGATCAAGCTATGCCCGATGGGCAGCCGCGTTATCTCTTGCAATCTAGGATTACAAATTTTAATCCTGTAGCAGTGAAACTAATAGATCTGTTTGGTCGTGTTTCGTGATCTCCTCCCCTCAAGACAGTATCTGAACAGCAATGTCGACGACCTAAGGTCAAATACTATTACACAACTGACATCAGAAGTGTTTGTTTGCAGAATTCAATTAAACGATCTGCCCCTGGAAAACAAGTGAAGGAGTCTCGGATGACACAAACATCGACCTGGCAATTCTTCTCAGTGTGGCTTATTCAAAAGAAATCAAACATTTTCATTCTTGAAGCTAGAAACAAAACTACAAATAAAACTGCATTTACAACTATCCTTAATATCATAGTTTTAAAATTATAATGAAAAATTTGTCTTTCACAAATCCAGGATTTGTAGATGTATTGAGGATGCCATAAAATCTGGATTAAAATTAGTTTATGAAGTATTGTATTTCTATTTCTTGTATGCCACTCAAAAGAAGTTAAGGGTCAAACCTAATATAAGCATAATCTGATATAATCGACTTTGATGTTCGAAGGTTTGCCCGAACTTGCCATATCAGCATATTTTTAGGAAGGGGTGTTTTCAGCCACATTGTTACTATTAAAAAGTTATCAATAACATTTAAGGTCAGGTGAAACTTAAATGCTGAATGTTATTAATTTTTAGAAAAAAAAAAGTTAATATGACAGTGACGTTTCAGTACGAGTCCTTGAACCGTCTTCAGGCATATAAAGAATTATAGTTTGACCGTCATAAATATACAGTAGTATTAACAAAACGATTATCAAAGATAACACCCGTTTAATTGTGATTAACAGTGACTATATCATGGTTAAATGTGGTTATTCAGACTGATGAAAACGTAGATTTAACATAAGAGAAACTAAAAGTAATTTGATATGTTTTGTGCGATTCCACGGTTGACTGAAAGATGTACTCGAGCAAATGTATGTACATATATATGTCACAGATGTTCAATAATGGTTATAATTCATTTTAAATAAGATGAAATATTATTGTGTGTAGTTTGTGCATTTCACATTGCAACTGGCAGATACGAGAGTGATGTTGCACGTCTGATGGCGTGAGTTTTGGCGAATCCATCACAGCATCAAGTGATAGAGTAGAATCTCGGCGATGAATATCACGACGAGCTTTCCAGCATTCGTGCAACCCGTGAAATGCGTGAAAACAGTCGGCACCTTCTCGGAAGATTTACGATACCGTCAGTAACATTTGGATCTTGTGTTGCATCATGCACTTGGAACTTAGTCGGCTTTCTGGCAATTCAATCGCATTTGATCGGATATTCCTTTCGGAACTATGCGGATTATTTCCTTTACACGCAATGTTCTTTTCCATATGCCTTGAGATTTGTGCAGCTTCGAGCTTGCGTTCTTTTGAGTTTAAACTTCTCTGAATTGTTTTGTTAGACTGGATTTAAAGGAAAGACTCGCTTACAAGGAGCATAATTCAAGTTTAGTTAACTTTGGACATACATGAAGTATACAGTAGCCTTAATACACATTCAACAAATATCGGACGTTTATCATGGAAATTACACATATACAACACTGTCACTGTCACTGAGGGGACATTACATTCAACAATGGAAGTGATATATCCTACTCAAAAGAGGTTTAGGGTTAAACATAGTGATAACACTATTTTATTAACAAGAAGCCGTGCTTTCGAAATTCATATGATAACATGTATGCACACGTCAGATGCCAAAAGGTGCATGTTCAAAGTGACAATCACGAACAACACGTGCAAATGATGCATGTGCCGATACACCATGAATTTCAGATTTTGAGAAACTTTTCTCGTGATGCAAATTTACGTAAACTCGATAACCTTCAGCATTAAATCTTTACCTGACCTTTAAAGTAATTGGTATATTTTCAGTGGTAACAGTATTGTCTGTAAACATCCTTTCCCAAAATATCTTCATATAGCTAGTTTCGGCAAACCTTCAAACAGAAAAATCGATTATATCAGTTTATGCTTATATCAGGTTTAACCCTTAACTTCTTTTGAGTAATATATATGGTTATCTATAGATCTAGGCCTTTTAAATCACGTTGTTAAATACCTGTTAATACATACAAAGATTCTTGTAATTTTCGTTACATTATACAGTTCTAATACGCTTGTAGCTCATTTGAGATTAAATGCATGCAATCAACGGCGCCTGCAAATTCCACCATATCTGTCACTATTAGCTTATTTCGCTAACGCGATCCCGTTGCGAGTTGTTATTGTGTAATTGACGGGTGTAATTAACACCACATTACGTCACGGACAGCCCGTGCAAGAGGTTGACAAGTGATGTCCATGTCATTTGTGTTAGAAACCAGACCACCAGCTGCGGTGCACGTGCAGACAGGTTCAGAACACGGTGCTCCTGCCAAAATTAGGGTTGCGAAAAGGGCTCCTGGGATATTTTCAGGTCATCTGTTAGGGGTTTTAAGGTCATGGGATATATTTAACTCGAAATTATTTGACAGGTTGAGTGCACTTACGCAAGGATGTAGTCTGTTTTGAAACGCCCATAGTTCAAATGTTTTGTTGTCATTTACCAGATTTGCATCAATTGATAACAGTTCTTTTTAAAAGTAACATAATATATTGTTATGCAAAAACATTCACTAGTGCCACAATTATGAAACCCACAGTGGAAGGCTCCCAAACATTTTTGAAAAATAGACTCAATTTGCTGCATTCGGATATATACATTGTACTGCCGGGCAAAAGAAACAATACCAAATGATTTCATTTATTTTCTCTTACATCATTATGTCATAGCTTATCAAAAGGATGCTTGGATTTTAACGAGTGTAATTTGATTGACATCATGTCGTTAATAAAACTTCCCCTAATGAATATTTTCAGTAGTCTCTCAAAATCTTGGCGTGGTTTCTTTTGCCCGGCAGTGTATATCTTAAAGTAGAATTGCTACAGTTGTTTCAAACCAGGCCTTGTCCAGAGCGGTGCTTAAGCACCTCATCCATGCCCCATCCCCACCCCCACCCCCACCTCCACCCCTGATGTGCCTATTAGTATCTATTCAACAAATGCATGTCATAAAATATCGTGGTGAAAAAAAGAAAGAAATTATTTCAGACATTGTTATTTGTCTTTGCAAAGCTTTGGTAATTCATCTTCCAAACATTTCCCAGATTCTTTCCCAAGACAAATGGCCATTCCTACTTTTAAAATAGCAGAAGGGTATGCTAGATAATTCCAAGGCATAGCAGATATGTCTAAAGGTGAGCGACTGACTCCGAACAGAATGATCTTCTGGTATCTGCTGTTTCAAAGATAAAGGAAACATTCACCTTCTGTCTCTCATTTGTCTTGAGTTAAAACACACAGAGGGGAAACTAAATTCCCTGAGCATCCTTTCACATTTAACACAGTTTCTTCACACCAGGAATAATCTTAAATTATATCTAAAGACATGCATCACATCAAGACATGCACAATGTGAGAATATATTCTCTCAATTTATGGATGTCACTTGTAGAACATAAATAAATGTTATCATAGAAAACGGTCACAACATGTGAGTGATAACACAGAAACAATCATTCAGAATCAGCTTCATTTTGCGCCTTTGTTAAAGTTAGGTAGGCTACGTGCTCCCAAACACAGAATAGGTCTGGTGCTATCTGTGTGAAATAAATAACAAAAGTTATCATACATTGTAAAAGTGCATGCCTGATCAATAACACCATTCCCTTCATCCCAGAAACAGATTTATTTTCTACTTTCAAATAGCCATTCCCGATTTCAAACCTTTCTCTGAGGAAGAATGTTGGATCTATTTCCGAATGCTTTCTGAGTATGAGCCGGATGCATTTACTTGCAAGTGCAACATTTCCAAAAATTTCCAAAAATGTTGAACATTCTATTGGAAAGTTTCGGAATGCATTCATTTCACTTTTTTAGAACTGAGAGTGTTAAAAGAAGATCAGTGGGTGAAAAGGGAAAAAGTAACAAATGCGCATTGTATGTTGAGGGAATCCATCATGATATGGACATATGCATTTTAAAGAATATTTATCCTTTTGCAATATTGGTTTTTGAAAAGGAAAAACTAAATTCGACAACATATTCAACTTTAGGACAAATAGTTGAACAGGATGCCATAAATGATTTCAGCATCATACCCCACTGTCACCGAGATATGTACCGGATTTCTATGTTATCTCGGTCATTCAACTTTTTGGTGAAATGAAAGCAGCACTCAGGCATAACTCATAAATATGTATCAAAAAATCATGTTCACCGAACAGAAGAGGTTAGTGTGGGAATATATCAAGAAAACTAGTTTTAGGATAATAGCATGACTGATAAGATGGATAGTTTTCCTGATTTTGTACGATATTTTTATTCAAAAAAGATGTGAATGAGACTCTTGGAACATGGGCACAGTGAAAAGGTTTGTCAAGATCGTCAGGCTGAACAGCTATTGCAGTAAAACTTCTAAAATTTCAAACCAAAAACAAATGATTTGAAAAAATGACAATGAACAGGATATACCGTAAAAATTCTAAAATTTCGAACTGAACAAAATAATTTCTTTTTCATGTGTTCAAAGTTAGTGATCTTTGATAAAGTTAAAATTAAAAATTTTGGAAATTGCCACCAAAACGTAAGTGAAAAATTCAAAATTTGGGAAACTGCTGAAGGTAACAATCAGCATTGTTCCAATGGTTAGATGTTCGAAATTTTGGAAGTTTTACCGTATTAAGTGGAGAGGTGATAGGTATTGCAGATTGCGGATTTTGTTAAAGGGTGGGGGGGGGGGGGTC
>JAUELE010075540.1:0-15264 GCA_031471655.1 Diodora aspera
TAAACCTTCCAAGTCTTGAAGGGATATCTTTTGTATATCCAACGCATTTGTGAATTTATTCAATAGTCTCTCAAAATCTTGGTATACTTTCGTTTGGACGTCAGTATACATTTATGCGCTGTGGTCGTCAAATATTATATTTTTAAGTATTACCAATATCACAATTACGTCAATGAAATCTGGTATGGGTTTGGGCGTTGATGTGTGAAACAGAGAACTGAAATAGTACTGAACCATGACGGCGTCTGTACCAGCCACGTCTGATTTAAACTGTAATGGTTATATTGCCACTTTATGGTAACCATGTTCACGTGGATCCGGATGTACGGCAGTACTGAGTAATTCACTCATCCCTCATCAGTTAGACTGGATGTGTTAATTATGTTGAAGTGTTGCAGTATTGTTTTCATCACAGAACAGACAGTGTTCTTCTAATCAGCCCGTCTCGTGGTATACAGTAGTCACGCCTCTGTCTGTAACATCACCAGGTTCATGTCGCTTACATCAAAGTCAAGCGCGACTCTTCATTTTGAACTTACCGTACATTATGAATATTGTAAAACAGCTATTAGTCTTCAAGCGGATAATACGCAGTTTTAATTATGGATTCGTGTAACGGATAACTGATGAATGTAGTGGACTTTGCCGACACAGCGATGTACACAATGTTTTACTGTTGTATTATCTAATAAGTCCATATTTACAGTGTATTTATTGTTGCCAATGTTGGTTTTTGAAAAGACAAACTTCAATTTGACCACGTATCCAACTTTAAGAATGTTGTTGAAAAGAAATTATCCAGCACATTGATATATTGTAATAATACTAATGTGACAAAAACAGCTTTGGCCTGCCACTAAAAAATGATATGTCGGTATTCGAGAGTCTGTCGAGTAAGCGACAAGACACAAAATATATACTATGAGAACGTTTTCACAATTCTACGCGTAATGCAACATACAGCTGAAATTCATTCAGATAGTATATCATACTTCAAACGTTAGATACATATATAGACATGAGATATGACATTTCTGCACGTTAGTAAATTGACTGTGCACACATTTGGAAAATTCGTCAGTAATTGCGTAAGATAAGTTGAATGATGTCTAGTCACTTTAATGTGTATCAAGTTCCAATTCATTTCATGAATACATGTTTATAATTTACGTCTATTCTGTCTTATTTGGATTGCGAACTATAGGAACTGGATGTTTGCAAGACCCTGAGTCAAAGCATAGAAAACTGAACATCTTACTCTGCCATAGCCATCTCTTCTTGGCCCTGCCAATTATCTCTTTTCCAACTCCACGTGTTTATGTGGCAGTGTTCATCAAAGTCTCTGCTGTCATAGGTTGTCATTTGGCTCTGTCATTTTAAAACAACGCTTTCTTGAAAACATATAATTTCATACCTAACATACGTCTCTTTTTGCTTAGTCGTATTTAAAGTTTTAGTCCCGTTTCTTTTGGTCATCAGTATACATAACGATAATAATTTGCGCAAATCACAAAGAGGGTAACAATGCAGGAAAGGTACTGTGTATATGTACTAAACCTCATTCAAGCAACACGAGCCTGTTCGACTCCGCGTCACCTTCACGAGTAACCAAAACACATCACGTGCGCACTGACGCTCGCTTCCCAAGATATTTTACTATCTTTGTGATTCGAAACAAAATCGTTATTCTGCGTATTTTATACAAGTAATATCACGAACTTCACGTGGACACAACGTCCACCAGCTACAAATAGATTTGGAGAAAATTGAGGCAACTGAAGTAACAAGCACTTACATAACTCACAATAGTACAGATACATGTAGTTTTGTCTTATGTCACCATGGTACAACCGAGAGACATTTACATGTAGATGGCGAAATATTGAACTTAAATATTTCAGTAGTTATCAAATACGACTAGCTCTAAGATAACTGAACTGGGGTTACAGGCAACATGGGTTTTTCCAAAAACTATTGTGGTTGTTGTAAAATTGTGATCTTTTTGTAATATAGCAAAATTTATATCTATTCACGCAGCAACGTATATGAACATATTTTCAACCAAATATTGACCCTAAAACGATGATCCATCACCAAAGTTACAAAAAATATTAACATTCGTTACGTTTCGCAAAAGATGTGAATCTTTTAAAATTCCCCCTTTTCTCTGATATATGCATGGCTAGGTGTTTCATGTGCTACAGAATCATATCTGTCAAAGATTCAAAGTGTTCGGCATGCATGTATCCCGGCAGCTTTTATTTCATAATGTATGCACATAAGCCACTATGCAGATGAACAATCTGTATCCCATCTACAACTGCGTTAATGTTGTTCTTTTTCTGTTTATTTGATCTTCGTAAGTGAAGGCATCTTTACTTGCTCTGTTTGTTCCCGTCAAGAGTTTGAACGTAACGGCTGTTTGTATGTGTACGTTGAGTTCCCGTGGGTACCTTCATAGAGAGTAACCTAATACACGCCGTTATCAGCTACCCCCTTCATCTCTCCACGCCGGATTAGTCTCGCCGTTACAGAAAGAACCAGCCTAATGTAACATTTCACACCACGTCCGTTCCTGAAGACTAGAGAATTCTTCACGACCTTTATATGCTTCACGGGAAGCATTAAATGTGCCGAGATTAAATAACGAGTACATCAGAGGCAAAACTATATGTACTGTCTAATAACACTGTGACGTAATGAAAATAGTCCAACGAAGGAGCACTCACAACGAGGCCACTGTTTCCAAGGTGCTAGGATTTTAATCATAAAGGTTAGAATACCAACACCGTAAATCATTTTATTCAGTGTGATGCAAACCTCGTTTATTCTTAGTCAAAAACATTAAAATTAGTCAATAACATTAAAATTAGTCAATAACATTCAACTTAAGTCAATAACACTCAAATTAGTCAATAACATTCAAATTATTCAATAACATTCAAATTAGTCAATAACATTCAAATTAGTCAATAACACTCAAATTAGTCAATAACATTCAATTTAATGACTATTTAAATAAATGGTATGTCCCAGTATAAAATAAAATAAAAATGAGTATTTTATGTAAAATTATGAAAACTTATTGAGCTGGTCTAAAGATATCAAAAGGGCAAAAAGATGCAAGCAACGGCATCCAATTGACCAACACATTATATATACGTGTTAGGGGAATGATGTAAATGCAACTATTGCACCGATTTAATGGACATTAGTCGATATGTACAATACTGTGAGACTCAAACTTCTGTTGAATTTTTGGCGGCAAATTATTTTGTTATGTTTGGTTTGTTCAGCTTTTCCATCTGTTTTATTATCGTCTACTGTTGCCTACGTAGATGTTATGTTAATGTAATGTAAATGATCTTCCCTGTGTTTCTGTACAGTGTCAGAACCACTGGAGGTCTTGTTCGTTTCTGCAAGCCAAGTGTCAAACATGGCTGTCACAAAACTAAACGATTAACTAATTAACATGATAAATAATCAAAACTCTCTTACTTCTGTTATTGTAAGACACTTAGTTACGTAAGAGCGTTTTAATTATTTTTATGTTATTATAAGATACTTCGTGCAGTTATGCTATTTATCATCTAACATTTTAGCCGCTTGTTTAAATTTTGTTGTTTTTTGTTTCAGAATATTCAAATTAAAATTAATTTTAAATAATCACTTTTACTATAATATGGCGTTGTAAGTACTTCGTTTTGAAAAACCGTATATTTTAAGTTAAAAAAACCCATCTGTACACATAATTGTAAAAAAAAGTTTCCTTGTTTACTTATGGCATATATCACGGAAAAGCTGTCGGAGCGTGTCAAGTCATGTCGAAAGCGAGGTTTATTTGTGCTATGAGCAGTCGCACGCGGAGAAGAAGGTTTTTGTCAATGGGTAACAGACAACGGGTTTCATGCGGTGTGGATGCGAGTTACCGCTACGGACGAGCTCATTTGCATAACAATTAACTGCTGTAATTTGTGTGGCTGGCTGCGCGAGACGCGTGCGCCATGCACACTTTCCCGGAAAGGGCGCTCATTACAAAATGCCCAGCGATGAGAACTTGAGATCAGATCACGTTTGACAGACAATAAGTAAAGGTGGTTTCTACACAATACAGCCACCATGCCCAGATCGTTTTTAGTATGTCGACGCCAACAGGCCAAGAAGAGACGGCTATCGGAGGTTTCAGCAGAATGCGATTCAAGCACAACTCGGATGACCGAAACACCGGCCACTGGCGATCTCAGTTCGGACAACAGTCAAGTCGCCATTCTTCGTCCAGGTCAGTTGTTTATCTGTTTGATCATGGTGGTCCTAGCTTCGTGGTGTTTATGTGATAGATGCGTGTTCAGACTTCATTGATTGCAGTTTACAGGTATACAACGTTAGAGATTGTCTTCAACAGTAAATTGGCGTAAATTGCAAATCAACAAACTCACACAAACTTAGCTTGTAATGGTCATCTGTCAAAATATGACCGGACGAGCTTGGTCCAGCTATGTGGTCACTCCGGTTGCCGGACACAAGTCGGTTTGTTGTGAGTTCATTTCAACACATCAGTATACAGGTATTTTCAGCCGTACTGCAATTCATTGTTAAAATCAATCGATAAACGTTACGTTCTAGCGTACTTCCCACCTGTCGCTTCACGTTTAAATTTTCTTGACTTGTCATGAGCTGGTTTTCTAACTGATACGTTACTTAAAGATAAGATTTTACAATCCTCTATATTTTAACGCGTCATTTTATCGGTTGACTTACATGCACTTATCTAAGTGATTGACATCCATCACTTTTATTGAACATGTTTAATATTTCACTGTTTACATCTTGTATAATATTCACTAGTACTAATCGTTTACCATACGAAATCCCTGGCAACGCCATTTGTTGTTATGGACATACATCACAGGAACGTTAGCTAAACTGACAATATACATGTACATCTCTGTGTTAGTTGTATGTCAGACACAGTAGTACGTCTTTCTAACTCTGTTCAATTTATTAACTCAATTTACGCACCTGCTGTGGTGCTCTGTCATATTTTACTATTTCTGTTCAATTCACATCCTCCCCATAAATCACGTGTAGTTAGCGACATGTTGTTTATTGACGATCGTGTCGTTAGCTGGAGATATGCTTCGTTTCTTTGACAAGTCGTACGCGTCACGGCTCTCTTGAGTTCTACTTTACTGCAGAAAGTACTGTAGGCATGTCGACGTGTTTGTAAACATATCACGTGTACGTATATTGAGGGGGAATTGTTTAGTCTACTTCTCTTTTTAAAAAAATTCTTATAAAGTATAAAACGTGTTAAATATTTTTAATTCAAACTGTGTATTAAAATCAACATCGAAACATAAATATTTGAATACAGTTATAAGTAATGGTTTTCCGGATTTCTTGAGATAAAACAAGCAAATTATTTCAATTATATCAAAACTTTTGAGATTTAAATCTTAAATAATCGCGGTAGGATTTTATCTGTGTATTAACCCGAATGATTTAGAGAGACATGCGGTCGAGTGCATGCAGAAAAACCACGCCGCAGCTGTTTCAAGTTTGAAGCTCGCGCCTCTGGCCTCCAACAATGGTGGTTGCTATGGATACCAGTCCCGATTCAGGAGTTGCCGTTAATCAAAAGGTTTGAATGGGAATATCGATGACGTCATGTGATCGACCCCTTTGCAAGATAACCACGGCTTCTTTGTTGAGGCTGGCGAGCGTAGTTGCGTAATAGGGTTCATGTTGACCTATCTTGTCATCGTTTAATCCTCGTCGTTGATTGGTTGCTTCAAGTGGGTACATTGCAATCAAACGTAAAATCACACCATTTCAATAGTGTGAAATATCGTTTGACCAATTCAAGTAGCTAAACTTGCCTTTGTTTCCTTCTTAGCTGGACAAACAGTTAGTTAAGTGTTATGAAAACATTTTAAACATTGCCGGGGGCGTAATTCCCACTTCAGTAGATAAACAACGTTTGATTTGGTAAAAGACAGAAATTGATTGAGTAGTACTTCATTATTGGCCCGATTTAAGAAAACCAACTCTCCGATATGGGCCTCTACCGAGTGCAAAAGACACTATAAATAAGCTGACTTTTAATACTTATATTGGTGAGAGCATCATCGAGTAGGTCAAATTTTACATACGTTTTGCATACGTTTTACATTCATTCAATGTGTGTCCAATGGTTAAATTTTGGTTGTATATATTCTTACCAACGTAACAAAATAAACGTAAACATTCATATCTGATGACATTGATATTCAATACCTGTTGTATTTTCCTCAAAACTAAAAAATCTTTACCCCCGTGAAATAACAGTACTTAAGTTTAAACTGTCTCTAAACAATGAACAGTTCAGTAAAACTCTAACAATAAGAAATAATTTTAAGTAAACTGGTTAAACAACTGACGTGTCGGTATCTTACAATTAGCCTCACCAGCTTGGGTGATCAGCTTCACCCCACGGGATCTCTCTCCCGCCCCTTACGCCATATTGCTGGATCTTAAAATTGCATTGACCCCTCATTGTGGCGCTGATAACGTCGGTCAGTTGGAAATTTGACCTGACTAGCGGACTAGCGTTAACTCGGCCCGGCTGGACATCACTGCCCCGAGGTCAGCACGACCGCGGCTACTCATTAATTTTGAATTCGGCCGTTAGGTTTTAGATTATCTCACGCCGAGCGACGTGACTGACCGACTGGCCTCATGCAATTAAAACAAGAACAACCTTTAGAAACGGAATAAATATAGCTAAAGTAGCTGTAGGAGCAACTTAATGATAGTTACAAGATATTTTGCAACTTGTAAACAAACATCTCTCAATAATACTGCTTCTTTGAAACGGATATTTAAATCCATATTTAAAATATGGATGCAAAATAATCGAATATCAATTTGATAGTTAAAAAAATGAATTCAAACTCATTTTAATTAAATTTATTGAAAATTGATGTAAAGTTATTCATTATGCGCCTGTTAACTTTCTAAACAATTGCGGCTATGCAAAGAAGAAAGCAAATCCTGGAATCGATTAATCTAATTTTAAAATTCCCGTACACGCCACGCTGTTCGCTGTATAATTACCTCGAGTGGAAATGCATTGAGGACCCGTTTTATATTAACTTAAATTATACCTCTGTTTGGATATGAAACATGTCGCCCTCGCTGCTCAACAATGCTCAACCAACATTTGGTGGAACATATGACAAAAAACTTTAATATAATTAGCGATGTGTGACGGCGTGAAGGCAATCTGCCGAGATCAAGCCCAATTTCCTTGTGTCGGAATGAGCCGACGAGGGCTATTTTCATCATGTTGCAAATGGCGTGTATTGTGTCGTCTGCCTTGTCGCGTGCCCGGCACGTGGCTTGTTTTTTCGGGTCACCTGTCTATCGGAAGGCAACTGTTCTCTCCCATTTACGCCGTAAACGTGTATTGGAATTAGACGGCGTGGAACAAAGACAGATCCTCCGTTCACTCTTCCCGCCACAGAGGCTATTTATCGTCTGCCGAACCGTTAAAAAGCAGAGCAGATGTTCCCAAAAGCCCCACACGTCAGATAGCAGATGAATGGGAAAAGCGCGGGAAACTTGTATCGGACGACTATCACTATGAAAGCCAATCATGTCACGTGACTCGCCGATGTTTATGACATGTGGTATGTGCAACAGATGGATTTGAACAAACACAAAGCCCCGTCCTATTTTTTGTCTTTCCCCAAGTAAAGAATTTGCGGCTCGTGCCACCTAACTGTCCATATCCATCAGAGGGTCAATCCGGGTACTTAAAGGAAATGAAATCACGAGCCCTGAAGGCATAGACTTGCTCAGTCACCTCTGCCCCAGAATGTCTTTGTCTTGCATTGTTGAAGTCCCGCAACTAAAGCCCCATTTACAATACAAATGACACCGCGCAGAAACCATTTTAAAGTCTAACAGGAAATCCCTACAAAAGAGAAAACTGGTTTTATCATTTCGTTGTTTGGAAGGATGTGACTAAATCCCAAGCAGAACACGTTACCGTTGGTTCGTTAGTCGTAACTAAATGTATTATAGTTTACAGGCATTTGCGAACGTATATCCAATAATTGCTGTGATACAATACAGACTAACAATGTAGTGTTCAGCTGTTCAGTATGTATCTGTAGCTTTCTTTTTGTAAACAAATGGCGATTAGCTTCTCCTCCTCCTCTACCCACGCTTATTCATACAGCCTCCACAAGGTCGGGGGTTCGAATCCCGACTGGGTCATTTTCGTTCGACTCAAACATTTGGTGCCATTTGTACCAACCGTAGCGTTATGGTTGAAATATTACCCACTGCTACGTTAAATTACATTCACTCACTCACTCATACAGCTTCACCAGCTCATAACTCACATGTCAAATTTCACGATCTAAAACTTGCGTCTTTTTGCATAATAATAAAATTTACTCTCTTGATATGTTTCAGATGGAGACAGTGCTGAAGTCAAAAGACTACGTTTATCATTCGATGAAGCGATTGATCTCGCTGACGATTTGTCAAAGTTACATAACGTCACAAGCCACCATGATCTCTCAAATAACGACACAAAAGGCTCTCCCTTCTCAAACAAAAGTGACTCCAGTGGCTATTCTTCTGGCTTCCTGTCCAGAGATATATCAGATGTGTCCTCATCCTGCAGTCACTCGTTCGCCGAAACTGCTCGCAAAACTTCAGTGCAGGATCTAACTATAGTATCGCGGCCATCTGATGTCAAACCAGAAGTGTCCTCCGCAAATAATGATCTGTCAGGACCCACACAACTTCGTGTTTCCTCACCAGCCTCCCCAGGGCATGAAAGGAATAACAGCAGACCTACCACACCTTCTATACCCACTGCTCCCAGACCACCCAGTCACCCGTCCTTCATGCCTTGTTCAACTCCCAGAGTTCCAAGTGATGGCGTCCATCCATTCAACAGACGTGTTTTTGCATCTCCATTCTATTCGTCATGGATGAGCAGCCCCATGCAGTATCATCGTGTGTCCACACCCACACCACCCTCATCCACACCTCCGCCAATATCAAACATGGACACAGGCTGGCATCCACTCAATAGCCGGGCAAGTCCTCACGAAGACATGCTGAGATCTCGCAATGCCATCATCTCAAAACATTCAAGCGCATCTTCCCCAGGTCCAGAGGATGATTACTACTCCGAAGTGTCCAAAGAGAACATAGTGCCTCAGAGGTCTCAGAATCACCTATCTGGAGGCAACAGGATCCCTTTTGCCAGGCATCCCCTTCAGAACTTTAACAAATTCAACCAACCCGTAGCCCCATTCATTATGCATCCACCTCGAGGAGCATTGTTTCAAACAACGTCCAAACCAGTGATAATGAACATGTCCCCTATGCCATCTCCCATTCGTGCATATCCAACTAGGCCCACAGATTTCAGTGACAGACAACACTTGCCAGTCCCGAAACTTCTACACAGTACTCCTCTATCCAACATAAACAACGTCCTTGCGTGTAAACCTGCAGAAACTATCTCCAGGTCTAGCATCATGGTGAGTCGGCCATGGGAGGATGGTGAGGCCAAAGACTGTAAGCCACCTGTACCTTCCATCCATATTGCCCAAGCAATGCCATTGATACTGCCCAGTAAGCTCTCAGACTTGCGTTCGCCGTCCCATCCCATAAACTTTTGTTTAGATAACATGCACAGTGCCCAAGCTCCTTTACTTCCGAAGACGTCCAGTAGTGCCACCAGTGTCCGGGCGGTCTCTCCGGCCTCCCCACTCACAGTAACCACCAGCCTCCCGAACAGTAGCAAGTACGAGCGACATGACAGTAGGCAGACCTCACCAGCGTGTTCACCAGGCTCCAACATATCCAGCAAAGAGCCCAAATGGTCACTGATGTCCGTCAAGGACCTCGAGATGACGTCACGTGATGACGAAAATGACAGGAAAATGGCACCAACCCTACTTTTGTTGTTGGAGGTAAGAGAACTTTAAAAAAAGTCAAATATGACGTTTATCTAATCAACATTAAATATTCAAATATATGACACAATGAAGCATCAATTCTAGCTCTCGAGTGACAGTAACCCAGTCAACCCATATTCATGTATATCTCCTCGTAACTTTGAGTTCAACTAAGCATTTGTCTCTTCATGTTACAGCAAGCTGGTCGAACGGATGTAGAAGTCATTAATGGCGGTTATGGCATCAAGAATCCTTCCTTTATCGAGACAGATCTTGAAGAAAATGTCATCAAGAAAAAGGGTAAGCCTTACACGAATTCTCTGGGTCAGAATAATATTTAAAAAACGAATACGCAAATATTCTTAACGCAACAACGAAATATGCCTGTCCTTGATCGTTCAATGTTTATATTTAAAAAGTACTCTTGACATTTTTTTGTGCCAGTGTATGTGATATGTTAACTTATATTTATCTGTTATTTGCAGTGATAATCACAGAGAACGGACGATACATGTGCAAGGTGTGTCAGAAGGAGTTTGCTCTCCAGAGATTACTAAACCGTCACGTGAAAAATCACAGCGAGGTCAAGCGTTACCTGTGTACATTCTGCGGGAAGGGATTCAACGATACTTTTGATCTCAAGCGACATACCAGAATACATACAGGTAAGGGCATATCATATAGCGATAAACCTTTTATAGTGAATCGTTTCAAAAGAATGTATTACGAACGAAACAAATATTAATTCTTATTTGAAAACTTGTAATTTGCAGTAAAATTCTGACGGAGATGAAGAATGATATAATTGTTGCTTCGTTATCTAAATATTTTTTTTCTCGGCGAAAGGATATTATATTATCACCTTGTTGAAAATTGTTCATTGTTTCGCAGAAACTCGAAATGTGTGTTTATAATGGTTGTGTTATTTTACAGGCGTGAAACCCTATAAATGTGAGACGTGCGGGAAAGCCTTCACACAGCGATGTTCTTTAGAATCTCATGCCAAAAAAGTCCACGGCTCCGACTTCCAGTTCGCCTACAAGCAGCGGCGGTGCAAGATGTACGTCTGTGAGGATTGTGGTAACACCACTGGTGACCCGGAAGTCCATTTCATGCACCTCAAGGACAACCATCCACACTGTCCAGCCCTGGAAAAGTGTCACGATAAACGGCAGTTCAAATTTGCGGAAGGGAAAATTCCAGCTGCACCAGTACTTAAACCAAGGAACTAACTCTTGCGGAGGATCATGAACAATCTCGTAGTGCTCAGGCTACTTCCGGTAGTCGCCATGTTGTTTTCTGTTACCGTTTTGCGTCGCTGTTACTGTTATTTTGACCACCGTCTCGCTACATTGCGTTATGGATGATGAGCTCCTGTCTCAAGATGCCCTCACTTCACACGAAGTCACATGTTCGAATTAGAACAGGTTCTAGAACTTTACAAGTTCCTGTGGCAATTTGAAATGAAAAGCAGTATTGTTCGTCTTGTATGACAATTACTTGGAATTTACAACTTTACACAATTTAGGTTTTCCAAGATTCATCACGCCTAGTCATTTTTCTGCTTTTGTCGTCGCAGTTTATACCGCTGTCGTTAACTTGTTTTGCATAATTACTGTATGCCAAAGTTTGCGAAGTCAATTAATTTGTGCAATATTTTTTCTGTAGTAATTTCAGATAGTCTTATATATGTCTCTTCCGCTGTCCTAGTCCTGCCTGTCCTGTTGTGTATAATATGTTCATTATTTATTGAATTTGATCGGTGCTACATTCATCATTCTTTCGCATCATCCACACTGTGCAATACATCACGATTATTAACTACAGTTCATTCTAATGCATTCACCACCAATAAATACTCTTCAATCACTAGCGTTGTTGTTTACGTTGTTTCATGTTCTTTGTTTGTCTTGAAATAGACCATGTCGCATTGATGAAAAGCTGTATTGTGATACCAGCCTGTGTTCATCCAGAAGTACGTCAAACTTAACACAAACAATTAGAAGATCACTGGAACACATCAGCAAAGGACTGATGGTTCTTTTCTGAGTTATCCAACACCTGTTGGACGAATATTATGGCTATTCTTCTGAACCGTATGTCTCGAGTATCTCTGTGCAGAGACTGAACCCAGACACTCATTTGATGCAGGTTACAAAAGCTGGAAGGTTGCCAAAGGCCATCAAGTTAAAGGAACATTATCAGAGATGCAGATACGCCAATCTATGTTCAGAGCTTGTCTTTCTGTTCATCTAGTAATATAATACCGTGCTGCATTTTTTCCGATTTTTTAATACAAAGATTTCACACTAATTGAGGCGATTATCAACAGGGATTTTTCGAACTTCGTCTCACGCTAAAAGTAGAGTCTGAATTGCATTTTGGGAAGGTAAACAAAGTATGGAACTGGCTAAAACGGTGACATGTGAGTGGACGAAACGGGGATAGATATTTGGTCCAAACGGTGACACTTTTTTGGATACAACGTTGATAACAAAAGATATATACATGTATATCCATCGACCATTACACTGAATTGTCCGTAGATTTTCGCCAAGTTTGGCGTGTCACCGTTTTGGCTTGTCACCGTTTTAGCTACTACACATAAAACGATGACGTCATCAAAATGGGGAACGTATAGCAATTAATTGTCGAGTTCGAGTAAGTAAACTTTGCGGCGAAATAACTGTAGTTAACCGTTCATTATTTGCAGTAGGATTTCGCCGGTATGTAATTGATGTATCGATGTGTTAGTCAGACAGACTTGAACGGTTTTTTAGTTTTTGTTCGGTATTGGAGATGCAACTCTGATCATGTCCCATTAAACTACCCATATGGTTGATAATACTCACAGAGGTGTTGTATTCTGCTTTTATCATTTGGATGAGTCTATGTTTTATTCCCTTTGTAAGGTTTTGCGAATCTAATGCAACAGAAGATACACCAACTGGCGTCACAGAGTGGACAGCCCGGGATTATGGCACCACAGCAGAAGAAGCCAAATCAGGTTGATGTAGTGTCGGTTCAGACAAACAATCCGAATTCGGAAATTGCCATTCCTGCCAGTGTCAAACACCTCCTGCACAAACAAACCCAGACACCTGCAAGTTCCACCAAAACATCGGAGACTGCTCCAACACAGGTGACTCCCAAACGAGATAATTCAGAAGCAGTCCGAGGAAGTGATAAAGTTAAATCAGTTCCACCAGGTGCTGCTGCTCATGTTGCAAACCCAACCCAGGTGAAAATGGGCACGAAATCGGAGCTGATTGTTCCAGTTCATGTGAAGAACCTTGCTCCAGAAAACCAGGCGACGAAAACGGAAACGACAACCTCGAATCAACCTGAAACACAAACACCCCCAAGCAGTCAGGGCCAGCCCCCAGCTGGAGTCAGACCTCCTGCAGAGCAAATTGTAGTTCCGTCTAAAGCTAATAACCAGGCAGTCCAGCCAGGAATTCCATCGTATAACCCACTACGGATTGACACAGGCTCTCTACATGAACAAGTGAAAACACACACATATCTGTCTGCCTCTGCTGTCCCTTTGGGTACCAATCGCGGATCCTTACCTGGTTCGTCTGGGTCGAACCCAGGTGTTCTCAGCGCCCAAATTGGCATCAATCCGAGACTTGCTCACGTGCCAGCTGTTGGGGCCTTTCCCGCTCCGATTCATCCTCAATCCGTAGTCAATCCGCATGCTATACTGGCGCCAGTTGCACCCAATCCCGGATTTGTACGGGGACCGATTGCCACTCATCCCCTCGCCCGAGCAGTAAATCAGGGAATGCCCCTGGTTCACCCGGGGTCCCATTTAACAGGTGTCCATCAGCCTCTGGCCCATCTTCCTGGTCGAATTGTTCCTCCATCTTTGAGCGGTAAGCATCGCTTTTACTTCAATTATAAAGAAATAAACGTGTGTAATAAACCTTTATCAGTTTATACTTATATATTTTTATTCTTCTCATTTTCTATTATTTACTTTTATTTATTTGTTTTTGCAATTCTGAAATTAATTATAAACTGAATTAAATGGTCTATCCTTAGTTTGTTGTATATGAAAACGATAATTCAAATTAAGTAAAAAGGGAAATTAATTTATTACAACATATATCATTTTAATGTTTTTTAAAACTAGCATTGTACAGGTATGAGACAAATAAATGTATTTTCATTAGACAAACCTGCTAAAAGCAAAATAGTCATAGTTGCTATTGTAAGCAGTGATAGCTGGTGCTGACATATCTTGTATATAAAATCATATGAATCTGTCTTCATAGGAGGTATGGTAGCAGCTCATCCACAGCATCCTCAGCTGCTGCAACATCCGCAACAACCTGGATCTATAGGTATGATTCTATGTGAATTAAACCTGACTATAATAAAGTAACATACTCATGTTATTCATATACTCATGTTCGTTGTTGTAATCACCCCCTACTCATATTGCCTCTCAACCGCCGTCACGTGTCTAGAAGCCTAGAAGCTCTGTGATTGGTCATAAGTCATGGATCTGACCAATCAGAGAGCTTCTAGGCTTTATTACCCAGTTCGAAAATATCGATTTTTATTTACCCGCGTATCTTGAACCGTATGGATAATAAAAAGAATTATGTACATACCACGGCTAATGCGCAAAATATATAGCATGTTTGTCGGTTAAACAGCCTCGTGAATGGTCTTATCTATTTTGTGAGCCCCATGTCAGAAATTAGAAGAAAAAAACGATGCATTCCAAACTTTCCGACAGAATCTTGAAAATAGTCGTAAACATTCGGAAACGTTACACTTGCAAATAAATTCATTCGGCTTATATTCGGAAAGCATTCGACAATGGACGGAACATTCTTCGGTAAACTCTCAAAGAAAGGTTCGGTATGAGGCTGGGTATTTAAAAATCGAAAACATATGCGTTTGCATCTGCCCGGACTCAGTGAATACGGCGTTATTTAATTAGGCTTACACTTTTACAATGTATGATTTACAGTTTGTTATTCATCTCACACAGGCAGCCCTAGACCTATTGTAGCGTATCCAACCTTAATACTTTGCGTTTCAACAAAATTTGAAAATATTTGAAACATATTCAGATTTTCTACATTTCTAATGTCCTAAAGACGTAAAGGAAAATAACTGAAATCATTTGGTATCGTTTTCTTTGCCCGGCAGTATATATCATTTTAATGTTTTTTAAAACTAGCATTGCACTGGTATGAGATAAATAAATGTATTTTCATTAGACAAACCTGCTAAAAGCAAAATAGTCATAGTTGCTATTGTAAGCAGTGATAGCTGG
>JAUELE010075651.1:0-12997 GCA_031471655.1 Diodora aspera
TCGCATGTCATCGTTTGGCGTATCACCGTTTTAGCCAGTTCCATGTTTGTTTGTACGTATACAAAATTCCGAATGCAAGTATGAAAATATGAAATTTTCGCTGAACCAATTTAATTTCTGTGGAATTTTAAGCTGGAAAATAATAAGAGCATTTAGCAAAACATAATTTTCATTTTTGTTTCGTAAATCGACTGACGGATCAATGATTTGAACCTCTGTGCGATGAAAGAAATGAATGTATTAGATAGATCTTGAGAGGGGAAGAGAGCAGGGGGATGATACATGATAACAAAGCATCATGGAAAAGAATGAATATCATGTCAACATTTTCAAAATATGAGTCAAGATTCTGGGGATAAGTTAATGTTGAGACCGCCTGCATTAACTAGATTTGGCCGTTGGCGGTGTCATTATACCCTGGATTTCGAGGATGAGAATGAATATCTTGTCAACCTTTTCAAAATATATGGAGTCAAACTTCGGGGAATAAGTTAATGTTGAGACCACTTGCATAGACAATAGGCATTACCTAGATTTGCTGTTTTCATCAAAGTATTCTCCATTCGTACTTCCGGTTGGATGTCCCGTTTAGAGAAACTGTGTAAGTCTGACAGGAAGAATAATTTGTTGTCAAAACGCAGCAAGAGAGGAGAATGACTATGATACCTAATGGTGCCAGGTTCTCACGACCATACTGAGGTATTTTATTGGCGCTTCCACCAGTGAAGAGACTGGATCACGATCAAGTGATGCTCGAGTTTATGTTTCGGCAGTGTTTTATTGATGAAGGCAGCATTCCTGGACTGACCAACATTTAGCATTCTTGTCGTGACCACACCACAACAAAACATCTTATAAGTATTTTCCTCGTCGCATAGGTTAACCACTTTCAGGCGCACTCGAGCTACAAGTGAAGGGATTTTAGAGCAGAATCGCTGGAAGGTTGGGCCCAACATCATCGACGACTCGCTTTGTGTTTACGTTGAGCAGAAGTTACAAGAATTTACAAGAATAATCTGGTTGATTATCATCCTCGAAATAGAGGATATAATAACTTCGCCAGCGTCCGTCATAATGAATGACGCTGGCTAAATCCACATATCCTGGATTTCTAGGAAGGTTGATTATCAGTAATAAAGGCATGCATGTAAGAAGTATCAAAGGGTATCTGTGTCAAAAACTAGATAATAATAGAGATGATACAACCTGATAATGGTTAAAGTATTGGGGGAAAAAACAACACAGATGAGGATGGCAGCGGAAGACTGTTTGGCCACAGGTCTTTCGAACACGATAGGGTGAAGTTTACAAATTAAACTCCCTCAATATTTTGAAATAAATAATGGGTAACACGCCCTCCATTCGTCAAATATTCCTTTATTCGCCGTGATATGCTACGGATCAATTTTCTATTGATGGTTTGAGGGAGTCAATCCAAAGACTACAGCCACCTCCGATCATTTTAGTCACAAATTCCTATATTTTCTTATAAAATGGCGATTGCACGTGGTAATATAAAATTGTCAGTGAATCACTTAATGTAAATGAGAATATTTGCAGAGGGATACAGATTTTTAATGTTCAGTCACGAGTCTTGACAAGAAATTGGCGATCGCAATGCACTCACACACATTGCTAATAGATAAACAGGGGTTAAAACACATTTCAGTCCCTTGTAAGTCAAGATTTGCGTATAAAAAGCCCATATTATTCCTATATATTTCCACTAAAAACTTCCTACAAACTCCTATATTTTCATGAAACGCATTCCTATAAAATTCCTATATCTTTTTTTCAAGATCTGGTTGAAGTCCTACAACCCCACTCCTCTTGCAGCGTCTAGCCAAATTCAGCTAATGTAGCCTATGTTCTGTTAGGGACAGATCTGTGCTCATTGCTTGCCATGCGATTGAGGTGATGTTTTGCTGCTGAACGAAGTCATTGTCGACATGTGCACGGTGGATAGTGGACTAACATTGAATACCAGAAATAAGCTTAATTCACAAAATTATGTTCATAATACCAAAAGAAAACCCAAATAATAAAATCAGAAGAGGAGCCCAGAGATATTCCTCATTTCCTAGTGCTGAGAATTCCTAGACTTGCTTAATATCTAGACTTGGGCAGGATCCGCTTTCTTTGTATGCTCTAGGGTCTGGGAGACAGACTAGGTGGATAGGAGATTTGTCATTTCTAAGCACCGAACTTCGACCAGCAGGTTGACCAAACGGGACAACAACAGCAACCATTGCATTATACCAGTAGTACTGATTTTTGACCGAACCATTAAGAATATGGAGGGGTGTCCTGTCGATGATAGTAAAACCAACCCACACCTTAGCCACCACCAACCCTGCCATGGGTTCTTAGGTTGGCATCTGCTTGGCGTTCATGGCCAAACGCGTAGGAACAGAGTAAATATGGACTCGTCGGGGTAGCGCCGATAGTCCCACATTTTTTGACAACATCTGGTAAGTTTCAGAAAATTCGGTCGAAAAATGTGGAAGAGTTGATTTCAGAATGAAAGAAGACTGATATTGTGAATGAAGGGCCATAACTTCTGCAAATATAATCCAATCGGAACGAAAATGCGATATGCGTTTTGAAGCTATATATAGACAACATCTGGTGATATTTAAGAAAATTCTGTCAAAAAATGTGGGACGAGTTGTTTCAGAATGAAAGACGTCTGGTATCGTGAACCAAGGGCCATAACTCCTGTTAATATAATCCAATCGGAACGAAAATGCAATATGCGCATTATAGCTATATATAGGCAACTTCTGGTGAGTTTGAGAAAATTCCGTCAAAAAATGTGGAAGGAGTTGATTTCAGAAGTTTTCCGGACGGACGGACTGATGGACAGCCAGACGGACGGCGGCGCCATGACATAATCCCCCTTTCGGCCGGCGGTTGATATTAAACTGAAACGACAACCACAAAAAATTGTCCGTGCAAACTATGCTCAAGGGTAAAAGTTCCTGTGCATTAGGAATTTCAAAATATATTTCGTGTATCATGGCCTACCCATATAATTTTGAATGGTAAATGCATGCCTGACTACCAACTCGTGATTTTGGTGTAGCTTATGACATTTGCATGTACCTATTATTGTGAACATGCACACATACTTCTGCATGTTTTTCATGTCATAAACACACCCTGCAGCTGGTGGTCAAATCTTGAAGCTAACGGCTTATAACCCATTCTTCTAAACATTTAGAACCTGAAAAACACATTTGGAAACATTCAGCATGAAATGTCTCTGTGCCACAACTCGCACAAGATCAGCGTTTGACGGAACATGGTATGTTTGACTCTAGGATGGCACAAACTGTGGTGGAGAGACGGTTTGCCGTCAACCACAACATTATTCTGTCCCTTTGGGATCGTTACGGACAACATCGCTTTGCTAACGATCGGTTACGTTCCGGATGGCCACGTGTGACGTCACAGAGGCCGGATAACAACTTGCGGCTAGTGCACTTGAGGAGTTGCTTCCAAACAGCACGTTTCACAGCTTGAATCATTCCTGGGCTACGACGAATTAGTGCATGAACGGTGTACAACATATTGAGAGAACGTGACTTTCCATTCGTGGTAGAGAATCCGTGGGACGAAATGAAACACTTTTGCGTTGACGTCAAAAGCAGCCAGTGACGTTGTATGAACGTGCTCAGATCCCCGTTCAAATATGGAATTATAGTCCACAGGCATTCTTTAACCCTTTATTGTTGTCAGTGAGACCTTAATGTCATGAATGTGCACATGCACGTGGGGGAGTGGGGGAGGGTTGTCGTTGTCAACATATTGTTAATGAGCGGGGATACCATACACGTTACCGACATTCCATTATGGCCCAATCATTCACTGTAACTGGTCTTGACAGTTGGCTCCCAGTAAGGATGATCTCATTGCAATGCTTCAGTATGACCAAAATGATTTCTTCCTATCATAACTTGGCGTCCAATTCAGCACTATTCTTTCACTGCTTAATGCATGTTTAAGCATGATGTAAACGTTTGTAATACAAAAATATAGCGTTTGATTCCTTGTTAACTGTTACCACAACTATATGATAAACAATGTCCAATATCCCTATATTTTAGTGCAGCTTATGGTATTTACAATTGCGTGTTATTTTGAACATGCGCACATGTTTCTGTGTGTTTTCCATGTCATAAACACACCCTGATGTTTAAATCTTGAAACTAACGGTTTATACCCATTCTTCTAAACCACAGAAACCTGAAAAACACTTGAAACGTCTCTTTACCACAACTCTCCCAAGATTAGCGTTTGCGCGAAAATGGGATATTTGCGACAAGGATGGCAAAACATGTGGTGCGGAAACGGTTTGGCGTCCAATGCAACACTATTCTGTCACTTTGGGATCCTTAAGGACAAAATGGCGTTGTTATAATTAATCCAGGACGACCACGTGTAACGTCACGGGGACAGGATAACCACGTACGGCTAGTGCACTTGAGGAAGTGCTTTCAAACAGCATGTTTGACAGCTTGAACCATTCTTGGGCTACGACCAATAACTCCACGAACGTTACGCAACAGATTTAGAGAATGTGACCGTTGTCCTGTGCGTCATGCAATCCGCCCTATTTTAACCATACGTCATCGTATTGGTGTCGTGTCAGCATGAGAACGTCACTTACCTTGATGTCAAACCTTGATGTCAAGAATGTGCAGATCCACATGGGAGGAAACATCACTTATTGACTTTGTTAAGTGTTTTTCACCCCTCGGTGTGGGAAGTGTTTATAGACGTCTTATTTCATTCTTTGTTGGAAAAGATGCTTTCAGTTTGTGTCACACACACGTTCAGCATCAGTAAATATTACTTAGTTTAAACATGAAGGGAAAACTGGTTGTTTTCTTGATGTAGAAAAGGGCCACATTTCCAAATGGATACGCGCGGGATAATAATTCCAATTCTGGTGATAGTTGTACGAGATCATGGTGAGTAGTTTCCTAAGCTTCCCTCTAGAGACATACTGATTTGGTGTCACGATTTCAAATAATGACGTCTCCCTCTGTTGTAAAACTATATGTTCATGTTTGAAAGTGTATGACATCAGTTTATACTGTTCGGATTGCATTGTTTAAAACTGTAGTGACTGAGTTTGGAAAATGAGACAGGTCTACATTTAGACGACGACAATATGTAACAACACAATTAATGTCGAGTGAAGCCCAGTATTGGGATATTCCCCCTGAAAGAGCTAGCATCCGTTCATTTGTACTTCTCCGTGAAGTCCTGTATAGAAAGATCGGTTGATGAGTTATATAGATTCAAACGTTCTGAATTGGTAAGAAATTTCGAAACCCCTCACATTTACCCCCCGCGGCTTGTTAAATAAATCAACAAAGAAGAACAAACATTGGAACGTTCGACAGTTGTATGGTGGGTGTAATGCTCAACGTGTGCCTGCAGTAGGTGAACGTCAGATATGTGTTTGACAATCAACGTGCAAATGAATACTCTGAATATTTGATCGTTTGAATATACGACTTTATGCTTAAATGGCAAAGCATTTATATTATATGCGCACCTGTCCGACATCCTTTGAATCTGCGCACAGACTGGCGTGTTCAGTAGCTAGCTAGTGTCATTTTAGGGGGAGATGTTTTGAACAATGTTACCAACTCTTGAAACAATATGCCTGTCCATTTGACAAAGATGAATCATTAAACATTTATGTTTATTACAATTGCAAAAAGTAGGATTTACATGTAGTAAATAGCACTTTGAGCGTTCACGTGTGAACAAAAGGTTCTTTCTCCTTTATTATTATTGTAAGTGACTGACAAATGAGGTCAGTTGTTATTAAAATATAATTGTTATCACTGAATTGCTTCAAACAAAACATCGAACAATTATAAAAAGCACATTTCAGTATACCTGTGGGAACACCAAGGACACAATGAACTAATTCAGGAACAATTTTTTAAACTAGAGCTTACTGATCAAACTAGAATAACAAAATGTAAAGAGACAGCATTCATAAAATGCAATGTGATATTTTAAGATTCCATATTCATTTGCTAATCAGATTAACGGTAAACCGAATATTGTGTAGTTACTTGTTGAACTGATATTAACGCACTTGAATATTTATTAATGCACCAAGATCTGTCTTAATAATGTACTGTGCAGAGCTGTGTATACGTATCCGCCTGTGATGACAAAATTGTTCACAAATTGATTACTACAAATATTCTAAAAGATTCAATGACACAGTGTTGTGACTAAAGACTTACTGACAATATGGGATCATTCACGTACAGATATATTGTACAATTATAATTTGTTATATGTTTGCATTTAAGAAGAAAAAAGACATCGCGTCGACAAGGAAGAAATGGAAATCTCAAATACCTCTTCAGAGAATGCAATCATGGAATAAGTGAGGAAAGAAGGAATCAATATTTTCTTATAATCACCTGCACTTCAAAAAAATGATCTGAAATACGATCCACCATTGCAAACTTTACGTTGCATGTGTCACTATTTGCACTGAAAGAAGGAACTGCACTTGGGATTTGTGAAATCCTAAAAGTTTCTTTCCTCATTACAGTATGAAGACTTTATTGTCATAAACATGAGTTAGTTATTTTTATCATTCTGGTTTGTATGTCTTTATGACTTAATTCACCGTGTTTTGTCCACAGCACTATCACCAATATGAGTATACAGTCACACAAACATTTTACCGACCCAAATATAATTCTACAATATTGACGAGGTAATCGGCGTGTCCAAAGCAAATTTCGTTATATGAATATGTGTGTGTTTTATCTGTATATTGCTTTGGCAAATACATAGTGTATTTGTGTATAATGAGGTTACATGGTTATACAGTTCATGCTTATGCACTTCTATTATCTCTGGCTACAGCGTGTGAAAAAGGGTAACCTAGTGCTGACACATTTTGCTTGCGTTGAGGATGGACATTTTTGCGGGTGCAAATACGTTCTAAGTGGTCTTTTGTAAAATATATTGGGGTATAGATGTATATTTTTTCCTTATGTTGAATGCGGTTGGTAGTACTTGATAACCTTTTATTTTAATAATATCTAATATAATATAAAAAGAGACCCGATTTTATATTTCTTTATAATAATGGCTAAAATTACTTTTGTAAAGTTAGTTTCAGTTTCTGCTACCTAATAAAGATCTGCAGTACAAATAGGAAGCAATAGAAGGATATATACAACGCAATACGACAGGAAACGATTTCTTAAACATATATCGATAATAATAACAACACTATTTATGATCGTACACAGACGTTTTCTCAATCATATTTAAATATAACTTGACCAAATGGACGAATGGAAATATTTCAAATTGACAGGGCTGTTTATGGCTAAACTTCAATGTATAATATAACTGAATCTCATTTTGGTCATCTTCAGTCAACTCCACCTCGGCACAACTGAAAAAATGAATTGACATCCACGTTCTTTTATGTTCCTTTTCTGGCAATAGGATAATCTAAATAATTGTAAAGTGTGAGAAGTTTGATATAAGCCTTGCTTTGCAGTCTTTCACTTCCATTTATAAATGCATTGAAAATATACACAACAACTAGGGTCTGTCTGTTTGAGGTTTTATGGTTGCGAGTACGTTGAAGTATTAAAATGTAATAAAGCATATTATATGGACATGCACATCGATGCGTCCTTACAATTAATGTTTTTGCCGTCTAATATGCAATTGCTCAGTCAGCACAGCCCAAACGCTGTCACAACAAGCAAGTGCAACATGACACACATCGCCTATTTTAGATCTCTCAAACGATGTTGTGCATTATCTGTGTAAACAATACTATAATTAGCTACAAGATCCTAGTTTAACTAATATTGTAAAACGATCATTGTCAGTGTAAATTTATTAAAGACACTTTTAACGTTTGGTGAAGTCTGAATCAAGAGTTATCTCCCCTTAGCCTATCATATATGTACATGTATATGATTTAGGGGATGTGATGACTACATACATATGTATTTAACTTCCCTGTTGCCTACACAAACATTAGATCAGTGTGTTTAGTTCGTTATAGGTTCTCTAGGAGGAAAGTACCTTTCTGTCAGAACATAACGACATATACCAATGGACATGCAGGGAATCATAGCGTTAGTTCTGGTTATAGCTGTTTTAGTTCTTAAAACAGGTAAGTGGTCTTTCTTTGAGTCAAAGTGTAAATACACTGATTCAGGACAATGATTTAAAGGATATGAAGTTGATGTCACTGTGTAAATGTAATTTTGAAAATCGTTGATGCATTAACCACAGCCTGGTGACAGGGTACATCGCTGAAAGTTGAAAAAAGTGTTAACATTTGTCACGCCTGAAGGAGTCTTACCTGTGTACTGAAAAACAGGGGAAATGTTGTCGTAGAACTTTCAAGATAATTCATCTCCCATGTTCGGTGAATGTAATGTTATATGTCATATTGTCCTTTGATTGTACGTTGTCAGGTGAGTACTCTTTATAGTAACATACTTTTTCAAAGAAAAATTAAACCTTTAGCTGCAAATATAATTCGAAAATTCTGAAACTGCATGTGTGCACAATTATTATTCTCTGCATTAAAGTTCAAAAATTGGCTAGACAATTTTGCGAAAGTGACCGTTAGTGACCCCATTAATAATGCCATAATAAAAATGACATAGCTAAACGATAGGAGAGAATGGAACAACTAAAATCAATAGTTCATTGAATATTATCATCAACTGAAAATAATTTATAAACATTTTAAAGACATAATTCAATCACATGCATACCATTCATTGCAAATGGAAACACCATATTAAGTGATAATTATACTAAGCCCAACTATTGAAGGGTTGGTGTAATATCTCAAAATCTGTGCTGTCAAGTTTGCATAAATACATGTATTCACCATTCCCAACATATCTTCCAGCCAGCAGGACCGTGTTCTTCTCATCCTACATCAAGCGTTCTGTGCCTGGAGATGTTGTAAAGTTCAGTTCAGATGAACTGAGGGATGTATTCGAAATTTGCTCCCGAGAACAGAGCTGTACTGTGAGAGCTCCTAGACGAAACCAGCTCTATTGTTCAGTTGTTGAATACAACTGTGTTGCAGGTAAAAAAAAGGGATAGGTTATCATCCTTAAAGATTTTAAGTCTCAATGGGAGATAAAGTATCAATTGTAAACGTCATTCACAAATCATACAATCCACCGTTTATAACTTATTTACATCTGCTAATTGGATAAAAATTTGCTCAGAGCTAATGTAGAACATTCACAATTTACATTAACTGTTTTCAGTAAAGACAGTGGTTCCCGTAAATAGAGTCGTTGTGAAGAAGGTAAATCACATAACACTTTTGTGGACGCCAACTGTACAGTCATCCAAGAGGAGGAAAGCCTTTGTGTGTACGATCAGGATCTCAAGTCCTTATAAGCCAGTAGTTATTCGTGCCCTTGACTTACGTGGCATTGTTCAAAGTCACCATGACAGTCACCTGTCGCACTGTAATGGCATATATATTGCGAATGAGAGTGATGTTGTGAACTCACTGAACTGCTCACTTGATTTCACTCCATATATGGAAATCGCAAAATTGGTTAATCAGAAAACGGTCACTATAGAGTTTCATCTGCAGAATCCAACGCTTGGAGACATCTGGCTAAACCTTCGCTGTGAGTAATAATTTATTATTCAATTTTAGCAAAACAGAACGTGGTTTCACAATTAAAGCCTTAAGAGATTATAATTTAGCCCAACATTTAATCCTCGTCTGCACTGGCAAGCACTAACCACTATGAAGCCTGAGGAAACATATAAATATAATAATTGCGAGGAACATAATTGGCTGCTTTTGCAAACTATTGGCAGAAGTCCATGTAGTTCCAATGTTCTCCACAGAAACAGAAGTGGCCAGCCTCTGCCTCTAATATTAATAATTCCATCCCTCTCGGATTTGTATCACACCTCGTTTAAGTTTTGCTATTGTGATGCACAGTTCCATGCTCACTCTGGATTTCTACTGTATCCAGCTTTAATTTGAGGCAAATGATATTCCAAGAAAGACCTGCCTGTTGCACCCTTATTACAGAACAATCTATGGAAAACATTGTCTTTATTGTTGTTTGTATTGTGTGCACAGTAAGGCTTGAAGTGAAATGTAGGTCAAGTCATGCAAGTGATCTCATATCTGTTGCGAACAAGATATCCGCATTCTCTTCCAGTTATGCTTTCTCCTTGTCCCTGTCTATACAATGTACGCTTTGCTTGTTGTATTGAATGGACAAGGACACGTTTCATGTTCTTGAATTAAAACTCTTAATCCACTCCTTTTCCATCTTCATGGAGGCTGTCAATTTGTCCAACTAGAAGATTACATGATGCTGAACTGATGTTTGATTGGGTATGTTGCAAACATCAGCAAACAAATGTTTTCAAGACGGTGCATGGCCTAACATCTACAAACATGGTTGTTTCGTCTGCATGTGTCGGCCCACAAAGCCAAGCACTGAGTTGCTCATATTTGCATGCTTGCAGTCGCTTTGTTATAAAACTGTTTGTGGAAGGCCACTTTCCTAAAACAAAACACACCAGAACATGTTACTGAACATGTTACTGAACCAAAGTTTTTTAATTGTTTTACAGCTTACACAACTTTTCGTGTTGACTGCGCAGAGAACGCCCTTGCAGATACAAGTAAGTAAGGACCTAATCACAGCAAATAAGAACGACAAACAGGCAAATAACCGGAAATCGGGAATAATGTTGTCTGTTTATTTACGCTGTTCCAACGTTTAGCTTCCCTACGCGCAAATAGTCGAATTGTGATCAAGCTTGCATACTTTCTTAAACATTGTTTTGCTGTGATGGGTTTAAAAACCAACACATTTAGATGTTGCCAGGCACTGGCAAATCATTGCAGTATATCCTCTCGTCGTTGAATACATTCCCGGCCATTTGCCTGTTTGTCGTACGCATTTGCTGTCAGACGGAATGTAAAAAAAGCCCCACAAAATTGTAGAAATCTCAATTTTGCCAGCGTTTTATTGCGCTTTAGAGAGGGACTTGGGGGGGGGGGGATGATGACTGACCGCCTTTTTTCTTGTAAACTATTTTATTATCTCATGGGGTGACACAATCAATTTTTCGCAGATAATTTCGACAAACTATTTGCTTAAAAATGTTTGCATTCAGGCCTAATTAGATTTTTAATGTAATTACAGAAATATAAAAAGTTGCTAAAATGGGGACAGCAAGGTTAATTGAGGTGCAATTGTCTTGAAATATTTCGTAATTATTAACTGCAAAATAGATAACAATGTATATAATTATCTCTGCAATCTATTTATTTATTTTTTACTCTTGCCTCATGCAATCAATTTATTTTATCCAAAACTGTCTTGAACCTATTTTGAAAATGTCAGCCCACCCCCATAAAAATCAAATGGAGATTCCCTTATTAAACCAGTTTCAGAATCTGAAAATCATCCAGAATATCACACTAAAGTCGGTCGTTGAGAATCGTGTTGTGCGCACCTTAGCCGGCCTAACACGCTACGATTTGTCATTTGTTACTACACGGCACGATGTGGAGAAGTGTTTCGCATCTTAAACCAGATTCACACGTTACGATTATGTATGATATGATACGACACGTATATTAACCACACATTTATTTGAGCATGTTCAATATTTCCGTTTAATGATAAGAGTTAACCCTTAACAGTCAAAGAGACACATGAAATAAAAATAATCATGCAAAAATGTCAAAGATTGAGAAATGAAATCCTGTTGATAGATTTCAGAAATACTGGACAAAAACGTTAATCAGCGTGCATCTGTCACCTTAAAAATGTGTTTTAGTGAAAAATGGTTAAGAAAATATATTATTTATGTTCATTAGGGTACTTTTATGCATGTTTTATAGAAAGGGCACAGGAGTTGAAACAATGGTAGTTGAAATTAACACGCTATATGCACTCCACAAAAAAGGTAAGGACGACATGTTTTTTTTTCGTACTGGCGCTTGGGTATTAGAAATGAAAATGAAACTGGCACATACAGGACTCCATAGTTTTCTCCATACGTTGTGAACACGATTCATATCACATAGCACGTGCATAATGTGAGTCTTTCCTTGCATGACAAGTTGGAGACATATTGTTTTGGGCGTACAGAGACATTGTTTCAGAAGGAGAACTCTATGACCATTGGGTCCTTTTTCACGAATCTCGGTACACACATTAAGCACATGGTCTAGTTGTGCCTTTTGAGGGTTTTCATGGAAACAAAGAAGGAACATTTTGTCCTTTTGCTTTCTGGAACATAGCCTTGGAACCGATTGGTATTCTTACACATAGCTTGGTACACATATTGGGCAGACGGTCTAGATGTGTCTTTTCCGGATTTGAATTTCCAGAAAAAATTGAATTTTCCGTTTCTATGGTAACTAAGAATGGAATCTGTCATTTTCATTTCCGAAGCATAACTCTGGAGCCGCTCAGTATGTTTTCATAAAAATGTGTAAACACACAGAACACACAGCCTAGTCGTGCCTTTTGAGGGTTTTAATTTCTAAAACTAATATTTTTTGTCTCCACAGCAACGAAGTGTGGAAACATTTGGATGGAGTATAGCTCTGGAACCGCTCGTCATTCTTTCACATAACTTGTTACACATACCGGACACATGGCTTAGTTGTCCCTTATCAGCATTCGAATTTCCAGAAGATGTTTTTTTCCGTTTTCATGGCCACTGAGAGTGGAAACTGTCATTTTCATTTCCGAAGTATAACTTTGGAACGTGTCAGTACTTTTTCACAAAAGTGTGTAAACACACAGAACACACGGCTTAGTTGGTGTCACATAGTTTGCATTCGAGTCCCGTAATTTGAGGCACGTACTACCATCTGTGGGTTTAGCGGGTGCATTTTAATAGTGTTGAAACTTTGACATTTTCAATAATGAAGGAAGCGCGAGAC
>JAUELE010075762.1:0-15260 GCA_031471655.1 Diodora aspera
CAGGAGGCCTACAGATTTTTATGTAGAGGCCAAATATTTTACTAAAGTACTGCTAGAAATAAAAATAATATGAATTTTCGACATAAAATTCCTTTATCTTATGGTCACTCTAAAATTAACATTTGACATTAATCTGTTTCCTTATAGTATGGAAATATGCAAGAATATTTGACTTCTTTCAAGCTTGACTTGAACATGTTACTTGGTTTGCTGTAGACATTTGTTGTCTCCCAAATGTACCCCTTGTGGCTTCCTGTGAGTGACGTGGTGTCACATAGATAGAATAGGGCCTCAGTAACCAAATGCTTGTTGTACAAGGTGATTAAAATGGGGATTTTTTGCTTTCACTTACCTTTCTATTCATCCCTTTTATGAACTGTCTTTTCGCTCGATGGGCACCTTGCACATCACATTATGGCTGAAATATTGCCCTCTCAACGTAAAACATCATTTCAACTCAACTCTCCCAAATGTAAAAAAATGGCAGGGGATATTGGACGACAATGTCTTCTAATTATAAGTAATTACTTTTGGATAAGAATACATGCATGTGTAATTGACTTTTGTTTAATGACATGGGGTTTTGAATCATGCAAATATCACCATGTGTTGTTAGTCATGAAAAGGTTTCGAGAATGTCTTTATACTTACCAAATGTTTCCATTTTCATTAAATTTAGTCACCAAATCTTGAAGTTAAGTACTCTTTTTTTAACCAGACTGTCAGCATAATCTGGATTTTGTTCCTTGAAAAAGGTCCTCACTGAAAAGGAATTTTAGGCTAGAGAATTTGTGGTTACAAAGTTCTGTTTGCCAGCATAATGGTTATGTGTAGCCATATTTCACAATGCCCATTGTATGTTGCTGTGCCTTTGACACTATTTCAAAGCTATGATGGTTTATGCCAGATCTTGGAGGTCATTAAGAAAGGACAAGGTGAGACGAGCTCAGGTGAAACAAACCTGTCTGCCTTCGAGGGTTGGGCAAATTTTAACGCTCGCGATACTGTACATGACAGTATTTGCAATATGCAGTTTGGCATGATAGATTGATGCCTGTCGGCCTGATTACACATCGAAGAGAGTCCAGAGGTTTTCATATTTAAAACTGTCAGCAGCAGGTCACTATGTTTTAGTGGCCTCAAAGTGATGCAAGTTTAAAGTTTTCATTGACGATTCTGAGTGGCGTTTATGGAGCTGAACTCCATGGATATAAATTTCAAGTTTTCAAGGAAATGGAATGAATAATTCGTGATATGAGGTTTTCGAAATATTTCCTGTTTTGTCAAGAATTATTTCCACATTGAAAAAAGTATATTACTCACGTGTATTTTGTGGTGATTGTGTTCAGTGAGAGGCAATATATGGAAATTTGTGGACGTTGAAAATAGAGAAGTTGACCAATAAACAGGCCCACAGGAGTGAGCTATGTAATCGCATTCTGTATTTGTGGATTTTGGAGGATTGTATTGAAATAATGTGTGTTTATGAGTGTGAGTGACTGACTTGGAAATGTTTGCAGTAAGAAACTATTAACTTACTCATTGAGTTCATTATCCTGGCAACAACTTTATGATGTACAAGAAGACAGAATTGGTGTCCAGTATTTGTATGTAAAATATATCTCGGTAAACTTTAAAAACAAGAAACTCTAAGTTTACAGATGTACCTGTTAGAATGAGTAAAGATATTTGACATTTTAAGATGTTAAAATAGAAATGTGAAAATAATTTGTAGAAATAAATATCAATACTTGAAGGCCATCAGGAGAGAACATATTTTTCACCACTTAAATCTACAAGTGAAGTTTGTTAAGATTGTCTAGGACTGACAAATTCATGGAGCTGAGATACACCCGGTCAATCAGTAGTGACTCTGGATCTGTTCCATGCTCGCCTACAGAGCCTGATGATATACCTCATGATGCTCCCTGGCCAGAGAAATGTGCCTGGCATCATTCAGGGAGTTTCAAGTCACACTTTGTTCACCTGTCTGACACTCTAGCAACTGATGACATTGCCCTCACAGGGTGAGTATCCCCTGATGTTGTATTTAAGTTGGGGGGGGGGGAGTTATAATTCCGTCAAGTGCCTGAGACTGCGTTAATACTATAATGTCCTGTTTCCTACTAATATCCCTTTAATTAGCCTGCCAGCCACAGGGTAGGTCACAGCATGGATCGAGAGGGTGACTGACTGCAGTCTCCAACATATGTTCTCTATGTCTTGTATCTTATTATAAGTCGGTAATACTAATAGTGAGCCTTGTGTCTCTTCAGTTGAATTTCAGGTCAACTATTTCTAGACTGTTTTTGACAGACTGGCCAAGTCTTTTAAGTACCGGTGAGAAAAAAACAGTTACAGGGTCTCCGAGACAAACTATTAGACAATTATTCCAACATGGCATATTTTATTTTACCCAATACTGTCTTTACGTGTCTGACTTTTCACAGAGTTGCTCTGACATTATAGTGAGTGAGTAAGTGATTTGGATTTTACGTGATTTTCAGCAGTCTTTCAGCCACATCATCACAGTGTCACCTATGTCATGTCAGTGTGAGACTTCAATGTCTGGGTTGAAAGAGATGAACCCTGATGGGATTTGAACCATGGTTGACAAGGCTTGCAGGTCACTGGACCGACGTGCCAACCACTGCACCATCCCGTGCCTCCTGACATTATAGAGGCATCACATGTTTACAAGGAGGGTGAAAAGATTTGAAATTTGAACGAACTTGGAGAAAATCTTATACAGCTGTTTTGATCAGTTTGCCACTGAAGTATATTGTCTGATCAGTTTGCCACTGAAATACATGTATATTGTCATGAAAACAAGCAGTACATCCTGTATGGACCAATAATTTTATGTGACCTGTTTTATATTCATGATTAATATCACACTGAGATTGAAGGTCATCAAAGGTGGCTGCCATTGCTTTGAGTATGTTTAGCTCAGGTAGACATGGGGAGATGTTCAGGTTTGTGATTGATATGTCTGACAACGTGTACTGAAGGTTCAGAATTTATGGTTTCTTATTGAATCATTGAATGTAACACGATTAATTACAACCTGGTTAGTCTTAAATGATGTTGACTTGTTTGCATTTTCTGACCAAATAACTTCCTGTATGAGCTTTCAGGATGTAGTATGTTATAGTGTGTGTATTGTGCTGGAACAAAGAGTTTCTGTAGAGATACAAGACTGAAATGTATACCTTTGAGATTTTAATAATTTTTAACAAGCTTAAGGTATATGTTCACGGTTTTACAGGATGCAGGATTGTGCGTCCAGTACCCTATTGCTATTAGGGACCCCAAAAATTCAACCCAAAAATATTGACATCTTTTAGACACTGTATAGATCCAGAAATCACTAAATTGTTATTTTTTTAGTGAGTAAATATATTTATCTACAATCCTGTCAATGTAATGACATATTAACATTTCCAAATCTATAAATAGCATATATCACATTCAGCATGTCAATTACTGAAACTGGGACCCTTATTTATTAAGTTGGGATCCCCACCTCAAATATTATGGGTCCCCTGGACCCACATGAAAACATATTAGGGTAAAACCCTGTATGTTACTTCAAATTAAAAATATACAATAAATTCCACTGACAAAGGTGAAAATACAGAAAAAACATACACTTTAGATTGTTGACACTGAATGTTTGACTTGCAGGTGCTGTATGGCAAAAATGGATCTTTCCAGAAAAATAAATCATTTACAAAACTTTCGAGTTGAAGACAGGCTAACTGTTTATAATCGCAGCATTCACATTCAGTCGGAACGGATAAAGCGTTATACTTGTAGCATATCTGTTTTTGATCGCAGCATTCACATTGAGTCAGAATGGATAAAGGGTTATACTTGTAGCATAACTGTTTTTGATCGCAGCATTCACATTGAGTCAGAATTGATAAAGCGTTATACTTGTAGCATAACTGTTTTTGATCGCAGCATTCACATTGAGTCAGAATGGATAAAGGGTTCGTTTTGTGTACAGTGTTTGCTTCAAACCTACTCATCACACTAGGAAAAAACGACTTCCTCAGATGCCCTGGATTTTTTTCTATTTTGAACGATCATCTCCAGGTCAGCATTTTGACCAATCAGTGAGACTTCCACAGCGAAAGCTTGCGTCCATTCATGTGGTGTGTCTCTCCAACATTCGACAAAATAAAGATGTTATGTGTTTAAAGAGTTACATCTCTAGCTAATTCCTCTCATGCAGTTAATGCAACATTTCATTGGTTATCAATAATAAACAGATTTGGACTTTCTATACACATAAAACGGCTATCATGAGGGAGCATCTGAGGGAGCCAGATTGACAGATGTTGAGGATGATTGATTGATTACAAGATGCATTTATGGTGCTATCCTTTTGTCTTGATGTTGTCAAAAAGATCAAACATGTATTTTGTGCATTTGAAACATTGAATTGTGCACTATTATATGTGCATCTGTTGTTGTTGTTTGCAATTATTTGACAGTTGAAACTGTAACTTATGTTCTCTAGTACTATGAAAATAAATATCATTTATACATGCAATATTTTAAAAAATTTCAGATTCCGATCTGGATCGCTAGAAAGTCAGTTTACCGGAACATCCTCTGATCGACAAGAGAGGCCCCCAGTGTCGGCTTTTGACTTTGAGGATGGCAAGGAAAATGACAGCTCCAAAGCCACTGAAAATGGAAGTCAGTCAAAAAGTAAGTACCCTGGCTTTCCTTTCTTATCAAACCCTGACTTGTGTGCTTTTCAATCAAGTACAGTGACATATTTAATAGCATTTAAGAAATTGCTGTAAAAATGTCTATAAAATTTGTATGTGTTTGTTTGGAACCCTGTGGGGCTCCTGGGGATGTTACTCTGACACCGGAAAGAATAGGACCCCAGGATCCTCATGCTTGCCGTAAGAGCCGTTTAAAATGAGGATCTTTTGCTTTCACTTTCTTACTATCGATCCTCTGTTGTCTCTTGTCCTGATGTGCCTCTTGCACATCACATTGCGCTATGGCTGAAATATTGCCCCCTGCAATGTAAACATCCATTTCACTCACTGTTGTTGAAATAAAATGGGTTGAAATGCAGGCCGACTTGAAAAGATGTACTACCTGTATTATGTCTTGAACATGAGAGACTTTATGGATTTTGAACACTATTTTGGTGCAGGTTCTTGCACGGTCTTCAGGCATATGCCTGTTATGTTTGACGTTGGTGGAAGGGAGTTGAACTGAAGCAAGTAGCAGCGAGTAAAGAGGTTCTTTATATTTAGTCATATGACAAATGAGATTTACATTCTTGCTGGAATATTTTTTGAAACATAACTCTCTTGTGTTAGCAGTAAATGTACTGTTATGTTTAGTGTTCATACGAGGGAGGGCCCGGGTAGCTCAGTTGGTAGAGTGTCTGCCTCACAACTGCAAGTCGGGGGTTCGAATCCCGGCTGGGTCACATTCGTTCGACCCAAACATTTGGTGCCCTTTGTACCAACCGTAGCACTATGGTTAAAATATGACCCCCTGCTACGTTAAATCACATTCACTCACTCACTCACTCATACGAGGGTAGATGGCAGTGGGGTACATGTTTGCAGTTGCAGAGATGGGAAATGAACAGTAAGGGAAATCAGTGTGAAAAAATTGTCACATTAAATCAAATGCACTCATTCACTCACTCTCTGAAGTCTTCTGTGTTGGAGGTATATAATCAACTGGCTGTGTCCACTCACCCACTCACTCACTGAACTCTTCTGTGTTCGAGGTATGCAATCCACTGGCCGTGTCCACTCACTGATCGACTCCTTTTGTTGCCCTACCTCTTCAGACCAGAGCACTGTTGTGGAAATTTAAGTAATATCACTAACGTTTATGTCGGCGTGGTGTAACCTCGCTGCAGGGATGTAACAATAGACCCAAATTTTCATCAAGTTGATTGAAAGTGTCAGATGTCTTGGTATAAAATTTCAGTTTGACATGCAAAAATATCCAGCATAATCTTGACAGAGATTATGTTTTCAAAGACTCCCAAATAACCTCCAGAAATTGATCTTTATCCCCCACAAAAAACTGGGGGATGTCATGACAGGGGGATGGTTGCCATAGCTGAAAAAATGCAGAAAACAGTGTAAAATAGAGTTGCACTCGTAGTAATAGTTGGTCGTTTGTAGATTCTGCAGTTGGAGTAACTTGAGATAGTGTGAGACAGTGTATACAGCTAAGTAGATTTAAACATTTTTAAAAATGGGTGTCCAGACTGGGTGTAGGCGGTGGGGGGGGGCTAATGATGAGGTGTTACCCCCCCCCCCCCCCCCACACACACACACACTTGAATCCATCTATGGTACAGTGGTTAGTTGGTTAGCCCAGTAATCTGGCAAGCTTGTGAGTCCTGAGTTTGAATGTACGTGTAGATAAAAATTTATCTGACATTTTAAACCCAACATTACTCGATCAATCAATTTAATTATTAATAAAACAAAAATAACCCTAACTTTCACCTCTGAAATGATAAGAACATGAAACATTATATTAATGCAGAAAAAATATGTCTGAAATCATTTATTTTAACTGCCATATTAAGAGTGTAGATGAAAAATTTAGTGGTAATTTACCTCCAACCACAAGTTCATTGAAGTACAGTGAAATAGGATTTCCAGCCTGGTGATAATACTATCTGTGTCTGCTTGAATAAATGAGTTTGTTAATCTTGTATTCAGCGATATTTCCACACCACCGATTTGTTAACAAGATATGCTAAGGTGGCACCCTGCGACCTCTTGACATTTCTAAACAATGGCTATCATCGGGGCTGGTTGATGTATTTTAACGGCTGTGACATTCTGTTATCTGTTACATGTTTGCTGCAGTATGCCAGGAGAATGTCAGAAATAAATATTGCAATTATTGAAAGCATTATACCTCCTTTGTTTGAGTCTTGTTCTTCATTATTACATGAAGAGTACGCTTGGTTTCACATCTGTACTTGACACCAAGAATGCTTGTATTGTTATTAGTGTTTTCATTATTAAACCAACCAATAGACTGAAAAGACCACCCATCCAAAGCCCATGTTAACCAACACAGCCTGTAATTTATGACATTTTGTGTAACGTTTTGAAATTTTATTTAAAAAGTTTTGTCAGGGTCGGGTGCTGTGGAATTTTTTTTTTCTTCTTTTTTCTGTAAAGCATTTTGCACTTGATAGCTCAGTGGTTGATGTGTTGTTCATCTGCCAGGTTGTGAGTTTGAATCTCGTCCGGCACCTTTCTTTCAGTTTGGAGAATGAGCATTGACTCCATTGTGACATAGATGACACTGAAGTGATATAGCTGAAGGATTGCTGAATGCTAGGTTAAGTCTCAAACCATCTCTTTAGAGTCTTGCGCCCGGGTCGCTGTGGTGTTGCCCGGAGATGGGAGCCCCCTGGAACCACAGTGACAATATGGTTAAAAAAATAACCCAAAGTCACGTTAATCCAGAGTCGCTCACTTTAGAGTCCCAGAAACCCAATGTTTGTCGTACAATCTTCTGTTTTCACTTTTTTTTCTTTCACTGTTATGTAATGTCTTTCCTTCAGTGGGCACCTTGCACATCACCTTGCATATAAACTCAACTTGCATACATTCAATCTAAAATGCTAGGTTAAGTCCCAAACCATGTCTTTAGAGTCCCAGAAATCCAATGTTTGTCGTACAATCTTCTGTTTTCACTTTTCTTTCTACTGATCTCTGTTTTGCAATGTCTTTCACTCAGTGGGCACCTTGCACATCACCTTGCATGTAAACTCAACTTACATACATTCAATCTAGAGTGCTAGGTTAAGTCCCAAACCATGTCTTACTTGCTACTGTAGTGCCAACTCTGCAGGACTTCTTGGAATCCTGGGAGTGGTGTAGTGTCTTTTAGATAGAATATAGTCCCAATAACCCAATGCTTGTCGTGCATTCTTCTGTTTTCTATTTTCTTTCTATGGATCTCTGTTATGTATTTAAGGGGTGCAGGGTTGGACTCACAATCGAAAGTTTCCAAGTTCGAAACCCACCCGGTTCGCTGTTTTATTGCCCAGAGATGTGGACACCTCGCGCATCACCCTGTTTTATATCTGAAATATTGCCCTTAAAATGTAGAACTCAACTCAACTTATGTACACATTCAATCTAGATTTGGAGTAATTAAATGTATGTAAATTGAAAACAGCCCACTTAATATTGAAGTGTATTTCTCTGTTCTTCCTCGTCATTCTCTGTTATAGCTAAAAGATTGCAACTCAACATAACATGTCGGCTGGCTTATTTACCTGTTATGAATAACAGGAAGTTATCATTCGGAACATGTTCTTCTTAGCATGTTTCACACATTCAGATACAACTTCCCTTTGCAAATGTAACCATTGCACAAGGTGATCTATATTTATCAATGTGGATTTTTTTAAATGATAGATTAGAGAAAACCTTTTCCCGGTCTGCTTTTAGAATAAAACAAGTGCTTTTTAAATATTTTTTCCCTTCAGAGTGGAAACTGCAGTTTTAACACCTTGGCCTTTGTTAAATTCAAAAGAAATGTTTTTCTGAACTGTTTCCTGTTGGTTAGCCAACCTTCCTGGTGGAGGATTGTGTTTTATTTGCTTCAGCGTTTGAAGACATTGGCTTCGTGATAGGTCCTGCTTTTACAAGAGAGAAACAATTTTACAAAACATTTTTGGTTTCTAATATTGTAAAGAAAAAAGAAGTCAAAATTGTTTTGTTATATATGTCCCATAAATTATTTTTAAATACTGACCTATTTACTTAGTGGACTGTCCCCTATTAATCAGCTCATTCTGAGTAGCGCCTTATCAGGTTTTTTGTCTCTGCCCAGCAAACCAGAGCTCCAGCTTACTCTAGTTCTCCTGGCAGAGGGTATTTTTTCCTCAGTCATGACAATTTAAACACAAACAGGACTGTTAAATACAAAAAGCTAATTACTTATTTAGTGAATTTCATAGTCCAAAACTTTTTCTTCTTATTTCAAAAATTCGGTTGAAATAAGTTATTGAAAACTTCAGTGTATTTCAGAAAGACACATACAAACAATCAAGAGGTTTCATAATCTATATTTCTCTAACATATCCCAGAACAAGTTACAGTGGTCAATATGTATATCACAATTATAACAGGTAACGAAGTACCAGAATCAAGTGTATGTTTTGACCATTCAATATCACCTTGCAAGCTATAACTAAATATCTTGGCATTAGACTCTTGTCAAAGCATAAACACTGTCTTTATTTCTATTCTGTTTCAAGTGCTGACAAAGTTCAGCCAGGTAAGGAAATGTATATACCTTATCAATAGCAATGTCACTTGAATGATCGGAAGTATGGGGCAGGCGCTCCCCACTGTGACAGGGTGATAAACAACCATCATCAACCCTGTGGTGGAGCTGGTGAAGACTGATACAGATATCGTATTACCAAGCTTTGCAGACAGTCCACTAAGTATATTTTTAATAGGAAGATACAGCTTGGGTGGATGCAGCTCATGGAGTTGAAATGGGAGTAATGTCCCAATAACACTTTGTCTTCGACTGGTGATGTCATTTAGAAAGAACAGGGCCCCGGTAACCCAATGCTTGTCCTACAAGGCAACTTAAATTGAGATCATTTGCCTTTTCTTTTCTTTCAGTTGATCTCTTTTGTTAACTAATTTTCCCCTTTTTGCAATCATGTTGCATTATGGCTGAAATATTGGCCTTGCTATGTAGAGCATGGTCTCAACTCAACTACTTCAACTGAATTGCATTGAGCATGTAACCAAAAACACTGACATTACTTTTTGGCCTGTGAAATAAATGTGGGATTTAGGGGATTGAACCTCTGGTGTCTTCTATAGCCTTTGTTTTATTGTAGCTGTTAAACAATATCAGAGATTTGCTTTTACGAGTTGTTTTGATTGGGAGTTTGTCAGATTTGATGCAGCGGCCGACAATCTGAAATGACAAATCTCTTCCTTGCAAGGTTGACTCATACGCTGTTAAAGTCGTTTTCGGAAATGTCATCTTGCGTCTTGAGAAATTACGATTATGTTTTAAAATCCTTGTGGACAAATTTCAGATAAATATGCAAAGTTATTCAAGATCGACTTTTTCCTTGACAGGGTTTTTATTCTTTTGATCATTCAAATGCAAACTTGCGGGCTGACTCTGAATTAATGATTTCCATTTGACTTAATTGTAGTACAATGGGGGATTGTTGATTAAAACGATTACAATTCTAGTCTTTGTCTGGTTTTTAAGTTCCAAATTTATTTGTCATGTTTTTACTTTTTTGGTAGCCATTTCAATAAAACTAGATTGAATCACTTTCTGAAATGTTTTTCCCTTTCTTGTATGGATATTTGACTAAGCATGAATTTATTAAAGTGAGCCATGTGTCTCCACTTGACAAGCCTTTTAAGTACAAAACTGGTTTGTCAGTCAACAGTAAGACTTGCTGTGCAAAGTTTGGCAATTAAATGATACTGAATTGAAAATACTTTCAGTATTCTTTCAGTTATTCCAATAGTGGGGTTTCTTGAGAATGATGTGGTGTCATTTATAAAAACCAGGACCCCAGTAACCCAATGCTTGTCTTACGTGCCAAAAATGGAAATCCTCTGCTTTCACTTTCTTTCTAATCCCTGGGGGCTCTAAGGAGTTATGTCGTGTCACTTAGAAATATTAGGGCCCAGGGCTAGAAAAATTTCAAAAATCCTACTTGTCTTGCAGGGCGAGTGCTTTCACATTTGTAATAGTCCAGCAAAATTGTTACTTGTCATGTCTTTACTTTTCTAAAAATTAAAAGAGTAACTATTGCAAATAAAACAAATTTAGTAAAATAAGACTTGTAATTTGCATTTAATGATCATATGAGTTGAAATTAACTCTGTTCTGTGGGTAAATACTGCAAATTACATTTAAAAACTATTTGAGAGTATTAATTAATTTCAGAAAGTCACTCACCCTACAGGACGAGTATTTCCAATGTTTTACTCGCCCTGCATTAGATTCTGGTTGTCAATACGAGTGGACGAGTGGATTTTTCGAGCCCTGGGGCCCCAGTAACCCAATACAGTCATTTAAATAGGAATGTGTTGCTTTTAGTTTTATTTTTATTGGTCTCTTTTATTGACTATCTTTTCCCTTGGTGTGCACCTTGTACATCATGTTGCATTATGCCTGAAATATTGGCCTTGAAACAAGACACCATCTCAAACTTAGCTCTCCCTCAATGTGCACCTTGCAAGCTTGTACATCATGTTGTGTTGTGGCTGAAAGATTGTTGTATAACATTGCAAGTCTGGTTGTAAAATTGACAAATGTAAAATTTGATTGAAACAGTGTACATACTGAGAATACAGTATTGGCGGTTGTTGTTCCCTCCCCGGGCACCTCTCTTTCAACCAGGAGAGACAGGAGCCCAAACACCGATGTGATGTTGGTGAGACATGGTGATGTGGCTGAAAGATTGAGAAGAACCATGTAAAACCCCAAATCACTCACTCACAGTGTCAGACTCGGCACAGCATCATCTCTGCCGAAGCCAATCTTGTTACACGCAGAGATGATCTGCTGGACCATCTGATCATGACATCACACTTGGTCTGTCAGAACAAGTTGTAGATTGCAGGTTTCACTGCACCAAATCATAGAGTTCCCTTCTTGTGATGCAGATTTTCCTCCTGCAGTAAGCTGACCATGTCCAAGAACACTAGCTGGAAAGGCCACTAAAATAGAGACAATAGATGAAAAAGGTGGGCGCTTAAGACAACCATACATAAATGATTGAAGCACTGAAAGTACTGCCGATAATATCCTAGTGTTGAATTCGTATGTGTTATTGACGTAAGCTATGACAGAAATAATTGATGGGAATACGACCCATTGGATGATAGAATATGCCTGACCAGTCGCCCTGTTCATTGTGTGGCACCATTGTTTCATGTAATTCCAGTGAGGGGAGTGGGAGCATACAAGATGGATTGAGTTATCCTCCAGAAACCATCATCCAGACACATTAATTTCCGAATGACATTCCATTTCTGTGGTACACATGTTTAGCTGCATGCAGTGACTTTGTGTCATTCTTCTTCGTCTAATTTTAAAGATGGGAGCAATGAAATGGATCATTTTAGAAGGAAGCTTCCAACAGACTTGAGTCAGATTTTGATTGAATTACTACGGTTTTCAGGAATCATTAAACTTATAAAAAATTTAAGTTATCATTATGTGAAAAAAGGAAGTGTGGTACCAGGTTTGTCCATAAAGTTGTTTTGATGAATCGCCCCATAACTTTAGGTGGGCGGTTTTATGGGGTTAAAACTACTGTACGGAACACTAATGAAAGTATGATACACTAATAAAATTTATGATTGTCTGTTATGACTATCATTTCGTGTTTCAGCTGAGAAACTGCTGGAAACAATTTCAAACCAAATATTGCTTTATTGTCATCAGTATATGATTCTGTGAAAAGGACATCTGGCAGTGCTTGAACAGAATAGGACCTTAGTTATTTTGTGTTTGCTGTACATGGGGCCTAAACTGGGATCTTTTGTTCTAAAATCTCTGGTTTAACGTGAAATAGTGCAGTGGTTAGCATGTCAGCCCAGTAATCTGTCAGACTTGGGCGCTGTGGGTTCGAATCTGATCCGGGTACCTCTCTTTCAGCCTGGAGACTGTAGTCTCACGCTGACATTATGTTGGTGAGACCGTGGTGATATGGTTGAAAGATTGCTGAAAACCATGTAAAATCCAAAATCACCTCAATCAACCAATCAACCAACCAACCACCCAAAAACTCACTCACTCACTCACCCACCCACTCACTCACTCACTCACCCACCCACCCACCCACCCACTGAACCGCCCAACCAATAAATCAATCAATGTTATTCTTTACTTTTACTGTCTTCAGTGCCAGTGCTGCATAATGACCTATTGTAAACTACACCTTGTGAACTCCATTTTGGTTCACACCCATTTAGTTGTGAAGAAAAGTAGCCCAGTAACACTAGGCCACTAAAATACGGATCTGTTTGCTTTCATGGTTTTCTCTTGTGATATCTGTCTTCGGTGTGTGCCTTGCACATTATGTTGTGTTGCGACCGAGAGACAACTTCTGGCATCTGTGTGAAACCCCTGTTTTTGTGCCTGTTGGATTGAATGATTCTGCATGAACACACATCCAGGTCTGGTACACTGTTGAGGGTGGGGAGGGGGGGAGTTGGAAATATTCTGGGTATCAGAAAATGTTTGCATATATTGTGATGCCATATGAAAGCATTGTGGATAAAACAACCAAAACAGGATGACCAATTAAGAAGGTAAAGAAACTTTGTTGCCCCTGATAAAATGTCTTTCAGAAAGGAAGTGGACTCGATAGAAACTTTGTACCTCTTATTAAAATTCCTCTCGTAAGGGAAGGGGACTTGATAGCAACTTTGTACCACTGATAAAATTGGTCTCAGCATTGAGGGGGGTATGAAAGAAACTTTGTACCCCTTGATAAATTCCTCTCAGAAGGGGACTCGAAAGAAACTTTGTACCCTGTGATAAAATTCCTCTCAGAAGGGAAGGGGACTTGAAAGAAACTTTGTACCCTGTGATAAAATTCCTCTCAAAATGGAAGGGGACTCGAAAGAAACGTTGCACCCCTGATAAAATTCCTCTCAGAAGGGAAGGGGACTCGAAAGAAACTTTGTAGCCCTTGATGAATTCCTCTCAAAAAGGAAGGGGACTCGAAAGAAACTTTGTACCCCTTGATAAATTCCTCTCGTAAGGGAAGGGGACTCAAAATAAACTTTGTATCCCCTGAAAAAATTCCTCTCAGAAGGGAAAGGGGACAAAAAGAAACGCTGTACCATCTGCATGTGTTTGTGTAAACTAAAACTGTGAAGCACTGGAATTCCGAGCAAAGCGTGGAAGTCTGTTTGAAAAAAAGAGTGTTTGGAAGAAAGTTTTTGAATTTTCACAGAGCATATGTGTGTTTGAATTAATTTTTAAACTTTAGAATTTCCTGATAACCAAGTGTCACACTAATATTTTTTTAATATTTGTTAGCATTTTTAAAGTCTTGTCTGTTTAGATGGAGTTTTTAGTTAAAAGCATTGAAAGTCTTTTTGAAATAGAAGCTTTCTTTTCATCTAACAAACTGAACATTTTCTGCATTGTTTTCAATTCAACAAGTTTTGTAAATTTTATGGCGATTTTAGTTGAAATATTTTGTAATTAATTCAATATCAGCAGCTGACTTTGTAGATGAAAAAGTCTGACCTAATATGGGTATTTATTTTCTGAAAAAGTCAGCAATTCTTTGCAGGATTTATTAAAATTATTTTTTCAAATAAAAGAAATATAAAGATGGAGACAATTGTAAGGGAGGTAATTCTGAAAAAAGTCAAATTAGAATTTTAAATTGGACCACAACAAAATTTGTAACTTCCAAAGGGGGATAACTCTGAATCACCACCACCACCACCAAAATGGCAGATCTTTGAAATGAGTTATTCTGTTGTCCAGGCCCAGAGCGCTCAGCAACATGGGCTGACTCAATCCCAGAGGGCGCTGCTGCTCACCATCGAGGAGGGATTGTCGTCGACTAACGTTGCCCAGACAGATCTACAGCAGAGGGCCCAGCTGCCTAAACTAGGATCTGATGCAGTATGTGTTCTCTTTTCTTTGATCTCAGGGGGCCACGGGATAGCACAGTGGTTAGTGTGTCAACCCAGTAATCTGTCAGCCTTGGCAGTCATGGGTTTGAATCCCAGACGGGTACCTCCCTTTGTCCTCCAGGGTTCATGGGATTGAATAGGATCACGATCTGAAGTAGATTGAGATTAAAATAAGAATCGGCTGCTTTTTGGATTTATCTTACTATTAGTCGCCAGGGTTTTTTAGGGAAGCTTCAAGGGTGAGGGGATGGCACAGGGGTTAGTGTGTTGACCCAGTAATCTGCCAGCTTTGGTAGTTGTGGGTTCGAATCTCACCTCTCTTTCATCCTCGGATGTTGACCGCTGACACTGATGGTGTAGGTGAGACTGTTGTGATATGGTTGGGAGATTGCCGAAAGCCGCGTAAAATTAAAACTCTCTCGCTCACTCAAATCCCGCTCATTGGCCTCTGTCAGCCTAGATATTGATCCCTGACACAGATGTAATGTAGGTGACAGCATGCTGATATGGCTGAAAGATTGCCAAAAACCTCATGGGAGTGGGATGGCACAGTGGTTA
>JAUELE010075873.1:0-15258 GCA_031471655.1 Diodora aspera
TAAAACCAAAAAAAAACAACAAAAAAAACAAAAACAAAACAAACAAAAAACAACAAAAAACAACAAAAACAACAAAAATTAAAAAACATAAAAAACAAAACAAAAAAACCCCCAAAAAACAAACACACACACGCACACACAAAATCCTGGATCCGCCTCTGAACATGGACAGTGAAAATAGATTTCGGCTTCTCACTGCTCAACTACTTGGTACAACTCGTTGATTTCAACGTACTTGACTCGAGCTGGATGGTGCCATAGTTACTGCAAGTGCCCATTAATCTGCAAACGTGGGTGTGCACGGGTTCCAGTGCCCTTCTGCCTCGCTTTTTGACAGAACCGTTGTACAGCTGAAATATTGTTGAAGCAAAATGACTAAAGGGAAAAATAACACCCCAAAGTTGTAACGATTGCGATCGTTAAAACAGACTGACATCTAGTTGCACAACTAGTTGCACAGTGAAAATCCATCTTACGTACCGTAAGCAGCTTTTCGAAATTGCATTATGATAACTACGATTTATCAACATTTCAATAACGCTTTAGATTCAAGTCCAGTGGGTTCCGCGAACTAGCAAAACACTGCAGCTGACATAAATTGACTTGAATTTGTTATGCAACTGATAGATCTTCATCTATTTGAACTATCAAAATCAATAGAAAATGAAATTCACAGGTTTAACTTACAAAAAGGTTTATTTTATTTGGCGTTACCCTTCTTTGAAAATAAGCTATACTGCAGCTGATTGCGTGGAATCCAATCCGGGCTTCGAACCCGCGCCCTCATGGTAAGGCACCCATCACCAGCACTTCTAAAGCTCAGCGATCAAGATCACTCATTTTACGAGACTTCGCTGAAACGAAAGTTAACTACTGAGTCCCCTACATAGTCAAATTGCTGTACCCCCTCCCCCCCCCCCCCCCTAGGTAATTAGTACAGCTCACAAGAGCGACATATCACTGAACATTTCACAGACTGTGTTTGATGATTATGTTGAGAATGTACCTGACAAGTTCATGATCAACCCTTTACTTGCTGTGTTTTACGAAAGGTTTTATCAGACTTCTGATTCACAAGTGTGCTGTGTGCTCCGCTATGCTTCCTGAATGTTCACGTTTGTTATTTCAGTCAACGGTATGTGCAAACCCTTACCCGCACCGGCCAACGGACAAATCAGCTGCAAAAGTTCCCTTACCGACTAGTAAGTATACGGCTTAATATTGTAAGCTGTCAGAGATATACTGAACAGTTGAGGAGCGAATTTTTTTATTTATTTGTTTTAATTCTTTTATTTTTTATTTTATTTTTTGTTTATTTTGTTTTTTATTATTTTTTTGTGGGGGAGGGGGCTGAAAGAGTGTTCTTTTGCAAGCTTCTTTTTTTTTATCTCATGATATGAAAAAATCGATCTTTCTTGGCCGACACACCATTCGTTTTTTACATACATGTATTTTTTTTTATTCGGGGTACGTTTGATTTTTAATGTAATTACAGAAATCTAAAATGTAGTTTAAAAAGGGGGACGATTTCAAAAGAACTTCATGATAAATTTCATAATTACAAGTTGAAAACTTTAAGAAATATATAATTATATCTCTGCCATCTATTTAAGTGTGTACTCTTTGTATATATCTCTGCTATCTATTTAATGTTTTGCTTTTGACGTGATAATATATTTTCTGGGAAATTGCAAAGTACTTACTATCGAACTTTTCCAGCACCCACTCTCTCCCCTAAAATTCAAATGGTTGCTCCATTTCTTAATCTGCACGGACATTTACTAAAGTGAACTCTTTGCCAAATGTTGACGTTACAGTTGTTACATTCAAAGTATGTATCGGCTGTCTGGACTTTCCTCCAGTTCGTAGAGTATCGGCTTTTTCCGGCGGCAGGAGTAGTTGTAGTTTTGAAGCAAACTCTGAACACAAAAAAAAAACGTTATAGCTATTCAGAATGACTGAAAATTATTTGTAATAAATTTGTAAATTGCATATTTTCGATTTTTAAAAAATCTGTAAAGTTTTTCGGTGTAGGCCTACATCATTAAACCAAACATACCGTTTTAGAAATCTAAAGTTATAACAGATCTTATATGTTTTACTGTATTGTTTGAATATATCTATATCGGCGAGAATTACTTTGTCATTAAATACCAAATTGTAACGAGTTCACGCACTTTCTCTCAACAGCTGAAAATATCATTTTGTTTGTGGTTTAAACGAATGTGTACTTACACAACCTTATATAAGTGTGATTTGGTTGCAGCGATAGCTTATCAAAATAGTGAACATACACGGTGGTATGGAAACTCATGTTATGACGTAAAACTCTAAGAATATTTTGAAAATCTGTTTTCAGCGCTTGTACAGCAACCTGTGATGCAAACTACGAATTCGAGACCAAAGCAGCCCTAGTGGAGCGCGCCTGTGACAACCAAGACGGGTTCTGGTATGACGGCAAGACCATTCCTCGCTGTCAACGTAAGTCATAGATCTATTGTTCACAAATCCCCCTTATTTCGAGATTTGAAACAGAATAATGGGGGTCTTCTTCTAACTCCTACCCTTGGAACTTCCAGAGAATTGTAGTGACATAGTGTCACTGAGAAAGAATAGGACCCAGTTACTCAATGCTTGTCGTACATTGTGACTAAAATTGGAATCCGTTGCTTTCACTTTTCTTTTTATCGATCTCTTTCATGAACTACCTTTTCCTCTGCTTGCACCTCATACATATGTTATGTTATGGATGAAATATTGCCTTTTGCAACGTAAAGCTTTATCTCATTGCTCGATAAGGTTATTTTATAAACTGTAACACCGAAAGCTTAGTTTCAAAGGAAAGATGTCCATTCTTCACTTTCTTTTAGAAGTACTATGGCTCAACACGACTATCACACTTCAATATTAACCACAATACGCTGAAATAGGAATTGTTATTTATGTTTCAACTTTTCATTCCACTGTTAATTATGTTTTATAATCGCTTTCCCAGCTGTTTGTAACCCAACGTGTTCGAACGGGGGATCGTGCGTGGAGCCCAACAAGTGTGCCTGTGTTGACGGCTGGCGGGGAGATCATTGCCAGCATCGTAAGTCAATCAATCAATCAGTCAATCAATCAATCAGTTTGTCGACCAATCAACCAGCACGCCAGTCAGTTAGGCAATCATTTTGTCAAAGAATGAAACACTCGGTTTGTCAATGAATCAATCAGTCAATCATCAAGCCAATGAACGAGTCGGTCAGTTTGTAAGTGAGTCAATCAGTTAGTTTGTTAATGAATCAATTTGTCAATCATTTGTCAACCCATAAATCCGTCAATTGCTCGATCGATCCATCAATCAAAGGGTCAGTAAATCAAGAAGGATTAAAAGAAAGATTATATTTCAGTTCGCATATTAAATTCTAAACTTTTTCTTTAAAATGGTTATATAACTGATTATGATCTTTGCATATTGTTCAAACCATAACGGTAATTCGATGACATCTAATAAACGTTGCCTCTTGAAAGACGATAGCTTGAGACTTATTTATATCTTTTTCAAATTTCTGCTGTTATGTACATGTATCTAGATGCTTAACGTAAGTTTGATATTGTAACAATTAGAACAAAAAACTAGTATTTTGGACAGAGAGATGTGATCTTTATTTTCAGAAATTGATTAAGAAATAATTTCAGTGAATGGAATTCTTCATCCAGCATGTTGCCTACCTGCATGTTTCACTGTTTCTATAGTTCACACAATAAAGCGGGTCAATGTACTCTTGTTTTACAGATGCAAGTCTGTGCACTAAACCAAAGGGTCCCATGTTTGGCAGCATCCGGTGTACAACAGACAGTACAGCGACTGTATGCCACGTGTCGTGCGCACCCTCCTTCACGTTTAAAACACCGCCGGCTACAGACTACAAGTGTACCCCTGATGGAACGTGGACACCGCCCAAAGATAGCATCCCCGATTGCGTTCCAGGTAGGCGGACGTGTGAGATTATAAGAACGTTTTTAATTGGAGCTACTGGTATCCAAATATAAGCTGAGCTTGCGCAGAAGCCGCAGTATCGTTCGGCAGACGGAACGGGGTATCCAGACGAGTCTAATGATATCGTGTTCATACACGCTTTAAGTCCGGGTGTCGCGCTAGGATGCGTTCCGCGTTAAACTTTTGTGTTCTCACACGCACACACACGCAAACACACATACATTTAACTAATTCGGAGAAAGGCCTAACAACTCCATGCCCCATATGTAGTTTCGCACCGAAGTAACTGTTTCGTGTGTCGCTTCAACACCTGAAGATGTAGATGCACAGCAACACCCGAAGTAGATGTGTAGGGTGAACGCAAAGTGATATCGTTCTGGAGTGGTTACTTCAGGTTCGACTTTTAGTGAAACCGGTAGTAATTACGAGAGATTATGAAGGTATTATCACGTGCAATTCATGAGACAGGTGACTTATCGTTAGATGTTGTACTTTGATTAAACTGTATTGGGCACTTAATGCGAACTCCCTTGCGACGTGAGGAGCACACAGTCAAACTACAACGTACTTGTCATCCCTCCTTCACCAGTTGCACGCTGCGGGTGTATGTGCCATGCATATTCAGTAAGGTCACATCGAAGGATTTGGCTGAACTTACCTTTTACATACCGCAAGCAATTGAAGATTACTAATTCAAGTCTGAACAATCGATGGCAATACATACGTGAAGACAAAACAAATCGCTTTACAGATGCAACGTAGACTTGCTATATCCTCCCTTGGGACCCCTCTCTCCCTTGCTGATCCCTTATTTATCATGTTATGTTTAATTTCAGATCAAGTAGTTGGTCCTACAACCATACCTCATCGTAAGTATTCATTGCAATGAATTCTAATTTTAAATCTTTAAAAATATCCTTTTTATTATATGTAAATTGGGCTACAACACCCAGTTATTATTAACGAATTTTCAAATAATGATACTGGTTAAACGCTTGCAGTTCCTTCAGCAAACTAGCCTTGGCCTCGTCAACTCTTGGGATCAACCTTTTAATCTGAGCTTCCTCTGACATCCCCTTCCAAATACTTCATAAACTGTTCTAAGATTGCTCTGTGAAACGGGAAAGATTTGCGGCAAGGCTGAATTTGGAATATGCGGAGTGACTAGGATTCATTGTAAAATCGTTTTGTTGAACGGTGATTGGTTCACCAATAACACAAGCAGCAAATTCTGCCGTTTTGTTGTTAGTCTATATGAATATGTTCCATTCTTATCGATTGCCATCCTCGAACTCCAGGGCATTTATGACCCAGCCAACGGCTCCCTCAGATGTCCTGGATTTACTCTTATTTACGGTAGTCGTTTTGTGTGTATAGAAAGTCCAAATCTGCTAAATATAGACAACCAAAGAAATGTTGCAATAACTGCAAGATAAGTAACTTTTGATAAATTTAAACACATAATGTCTTTACTTCGCCGAGTCTTATTAAAGAGACGCGCCAATTGATTGGACGCAATCGTTCGCTGTGGAAGCCTCACTGATTGGTCAAAACACCCACTTAGGCTATCGTTCAAAATATGAGTGAATCCAGGGCATTTGAAGAAGCCGTTAATGGAATCATAGAGTTTGGCCTGGATTTCGAGGATAATCGATTGTTGTAATACTGATGTTCTGTCTCATATCTACATGTACGTATAACCTTTCAGCTCACCAATCAACTGATGAGGCGACCTGCGTAGCCTGGGGTCAAGATCACTACCGTACGTTCGACAGCAAGATCTACACCTTTAAGGGAAGATGCCGCTATCTTCTAGCAAAGGACTGCTCCTTTAACACCTTCGACATCCACGTCATCAACGACAACACCTGTACATCCGGGATCCAGTGCAAGAGAGAGGTAGAAATCTACATGGGTACCAACACAGTGAGTCTGCGTCAAGGCGCGGCCGGACCGGAAGTCACGTGGGATAAAGCCAAGGTAACTCGAGTTTATTAACAATGCAGGGACGATTGGACCGATTGCTTCCATTTGGGTCCAACGCCTATAAGAGAGTCCCGAGCTAGGGTAATCCTTCCCTTTTTTACTTTTTTCGGGGCCTCTGTCCATTTTCATAGCCTCAAATTTGGACCCACAAAACGTAGCTTGCAACTGGACTCCAGGGCCTATGCTGAAATACAACACAAATGGGCTATACTGAAATGCATATGCTTACTGAAATTGTCCATATTTATTAAAAAAAACTTCAGTTCAAGTCTACGTACACGATTGCATATTGGGGTTCGTCTCATTACACCTGTTATTTATTTGAAGTAACATATGCTGCTGATGTTTCAGGTGACTATACCAGGTGTCAAGGATGGCGTGGTCTTCGAGAAAGTTGGGTCCTACATTACCGTCAGGAGCAGCCTTGGTTTCAAGGTCAAATGGGACGGTAGAGAATCCATCTTTGTACAAGTGACCGATGACCTCAAGGGCAAGACTTGTGGCCTCTGCGGCCGTTATGACGGTGATGCCAGCAATGACTTCGAAACAGACACCGGGAAGGTTGTAGCGTCTGCTGTTAGCTTTGGAAACAGCTGGAAGAAAACATCGCTTGATGGCAGTAAGTCTTTGACAACATAAACCAATTATTGATAAGGAAACTCACTATTTCGTTTAATCTAAGTATCAGTAAAATAACCCGAAAACCAAGGTTGAAACCTGGTTTACTCTCTTCTTTTGAGATATGTCAATTTGGAAGTGATTTTATGTAGCATCTTGCGAGCGTCTAACGTATTCTTGTAAGCCTCGTAAAACCTGAAGGATGATTCATAAGATTCCTGCACTTGTATGCTTTTGATTCTACTGAGTATGACGTGGTTGATCTACCCGGAACATATGTCAAGATTATCAAGCAAGGTTTGGCAAACTGAAACTTGCCTTCCTCATTGGTTCCCTTCGCTTTAGTTCTGCCCCTAAGGCATGGCCAGGAAAGGGACATTATTCCTGTTGGAGTAACAGTGCACTCCCTTTGCATATATTTTTAACCAACAGAACAGTTCAAGGGACCTCAAGTCCAGATACAGCATTATTTGTCAAACTGTCACTGCATATTTCACTGCATAAGCCACGATGTTCACGTTTATTCTGTGTTCTTCATTTAGCCCCGTGCCAAGATGTATCTCAGAAGAGCAGCTGCGGCACGACTACAGCCCGAGAAAGACACATCACTACTCGCTCAGCTACTATCTGCCAGCAAATCATCTCAGACGCCGCTTTCAGTGGATGTCATAGTGTATGTATTCTGCACAGTAATGCGTCAAAAGGAGATTTGTATTGCCCAGAACCCTGTTCCACAAAGCGATCTTAGCACTAAGTTGATCGTAGAATCGTAAGATCACCTGTTCCATCTGAGCTACATCTGTCACCCTGTCCACAATCATGCCCTAAGATAGTTCCCAAATTAAGTTTGTTTAATGGGAAACATATTTACTTAATTTATCTTCTGAATTGATGGAACAGCTAAGTTTGATCGAGACTAACATCGCTTTGGGACACAGGACCCTGGTTGAAGTATTAGAAGGTGCAGATATTAATTTAATATATATTTCCAATGCAGACTTGTCCTCTGAGAACATCTGACATACTCAGGTTCTGATCTTAAGGCGGTCGGCCGTCAATGCGTAAAGTACCGGAACTCTTTATCATGCTTTTACATCGCGAATCTTTTCTTGAGTTGCCGTTAATTAATCAGATCTTCTCTGGGTTGAAGCAATGACAGACAGCAACGGCCCATATCCTCCTCCCCCGCACAAACACCTCAAAATCCGAGTTAGCCTCTTCTTCGCGTGGCAGATCTGTTTTTGTAGTCCTTTGACACTCTGGAGTAGCTCTGCGGCACCAACGTGCTCGAGCTTTTTCTCATCACCTCGCCCCCACCCACAACAAACATCTTGACCCGCGACTGCAGGACTCTTCGTGAAGTCTTATCCGATTTTCAAAAGAATGGTGTTGAGAATTTATTGAAAAGACCGCAACCTTATTTAAAATTAATGAGTTAAAATACTATGCTTAGATATACATGTACCATTAGCCATAGTAATACGACTAACCCAAGGTATTTGCGTCATTGTTATGCAGGTTGTGGATGTTACTCCCTACCTTCAAGCCTGCAAGAGCGACTGCTGTTCAGACAGAACGAGCGATTGCATGTGCAACACATTTGAAGCCTATTCCCGAGAATGTATGCAGAGCAAAGTGAAGCTGTCCTGGAGGAAGACTGATAGATGTCGTAAGTTTTCTCTGTCAATATTCATCCCGATAATATATCATCCATGAACAGGCCCGGATCCAGATAAAACAATGTATCGACTGTTAACAGTATTGTTTGTGCCAAGTAATGCCAACCAGAAAAAATAGTATTGGGTACGAACGTATCCCTCTGATATACTTTCAAGATATCTTCACGTTTGCTGTTTACATGAATCAATGGCCACGTTTGCTCCACAGCCATGACTTGCCAAGGAGGTATGATCTTCAAGGAGTGCGGGAGCGCATGCATGAAGAAATGCCAAGACACCAGCGCCACCTGCAGTGACGACACCTGTGTGGATGGCTGCTTCTGCCCTGACGGAACTGTCTATCACAATGGTCTGTGCATCACTGCAGATTCCTGTCCCTGTGAGAACAATGGCCAGGAGTACAAGCAAGGGGAGGTCATCCCGAAAGACTGTAACACTTGGTAGGTGTTTACTGTGACCCTCAAGCTTGCTGAATCTGCCCTGTTCTCTTATTTTTACGCCGAGCGAACTTGTAGCTTGTCATTGATACTTTCAAATATGATCAGGGTCAGTTTTAAGCCGATTGTTCCCTCAGGGGACCCTGCACTTGGGTAATCTTTCCTTTCTGTGCTTATACCGGAGAGATGTGTCTGTCCTTGTTATTGCCGGGACCTCAACAAGGTAGGCTTCAATTGGGCCCTGCCAAGATAGTTCAACACTGGACCCGCCAATACAGCCTCCCCAAAGTAGCCTCCAATTGGGCCCCGCCAAAGTAGCCGCTAGTTGGGCTCAGATATTCCTAAAACCGCCCTTGAAAATGATAACTAGCACAAAATCGCTTTGGGGCAGGCTCTAGCCATATTTGTATACAACACGAGTTTAGGATTTGGCGCCGACAAAATGAGTATAGTGGCGCTACCCCCACCTCAAAAATTCTGCGCCCGAGCCAATTGCCTATATCACCCTGCCACGAGCCAACCAGTGTAATAGACATACATTTTTAAAAATCACATTAATATAAATGACTGGTATGGATTTATTAAGATCTAAATGTGTTAATGAGACAATTGGATGTGTTTTAGCACATGTAAGAGCGGACAATGGGACTGCACATCAAAGAAATGCGAAGCCACGTGTTCAGCCACTGGGGACCCGCATTACATGACCTTCGATGGAAAACGATACAACTTCATGGGCACCTGCAGTTACTATCTCGTCCAGGACCCCAATTTTGACATCATTGTCGACAATATCAAGTGTGGTCATGGCGAAGCGGCATGCACAAAGTCGGTTACCATTGACATACATGGCATGAACATCAAGCTGGACCACAACCATCAGTTGTTTATTAATGGAAAGGAGATTACTCACCTTCCATACAAAGGACAAGGGATCAATATCTACATGGTTTCCTCTCTGTTTATGCAGGTACGAATATCTTTCAGTAGCTTATATAGTTTCACAGCTATTTTATGATCATTATTATCGACAAGAGAAAACTTTTCCATAAACATTACAAAGACTAATAAAGCATTTTGATTGTTTCATGATATCAGAGGCTTATGTTTTTAGTTTTGAAACTAATGATTAATCTTCAGAAACAAATTGAGTAAACGCGATGATAGGTGGTTAGGATCTATATAGATTTGCCTCATCGGTGCCAACTTAAGCTATTGCGGGGCCTGTAGCATATGTTCTAAATTTCAAATCAATTTTCTACCTGCATATAGTCACTAAAATGTTTTCTCTTAGTATAGAGTTCGACATTACCGTCTGACATTTCACGAAAAGTATTACCAACCACAATTTCAAATGGCAAAGTAACTGATCTATATACGGATTCATTACAATATTGACTTGTTTGAAATTTGATCGACCAGAATTCCACTCAGCTGTTTCTGTAACAGGTTGATTTTGACAACGGCATTAAACTCCTCTGGGACGGGCGTACACGAGTGTATATCACAGCACCTCCATCCTTCATGAAGAGGACCAAAGGTCTCTGTGGCTACTTCGACGGCAACCAGAACAACGACTTCCTCACGAAAGAAGGCGACATTGAAACCAACACCAATGCTTTCGGAAACCGCTGGAAGACGCAGACATCTTGCAAAGACATGCCAACACAGCCTCAAACACATCCATGTGATCTTAACGCCCAGAGGAAGAGTCAGGCTGTTGCAGCATGTTCCAAGCTGAAGAGTGACACCTTCAAGGGTAAGATCAGACGTTCTCCGAGATCTGTAAAGGTTTGCAAACTTGCGCAACGCCTTGGATGTACATATATGTACAGGATCATCCTCGGAATCCAGTGATCAAATGGCTTTGACTAAGTGACAAAAACCCTGGATTTTGAGAATGGTCTGGGAGTAAATGCTCATTTAACCTAATGGCGATGGTGAATGATACATTGAAATTGGGACAGAAAGTCGGATAGTTCATATAGCCAACTAGGTATAAGGGTAAGAACCCGGGATAAATATAAAACCAAGCCAAACTTATCATGAATTAAGTTTCTGAGATTTAATCCTGTAATAGAATCACAAACACATTTTGAAAAGACAACAGTCAGCTTAAATGTTTTCGTTGAGCAACCTTGCATCAGTGTTCTTTACAGGTCATGCCTCGTGATTTAAATCTTCCCTGGCTATACTTTGCCAAATTAAACAAGAATAGGCGTTGCATTTAAACCTATACGCATTCAATAATAATAAACCAAACATTAATACCTTGCTTCAAATTAATGAGTCTGAGCGTGCTTCTCTTATACTTGTTCTTACCTTTTGATTGACATCTCTTCTTCTAGCCTGCCATGATGTTGTGGACGTTGACCAGTTCTATGAGGACTGTCTGTATGATACCTGTGCCTGCACGGAGAACCTTAGGGACTGCATGTGCCCAAATTTCGGAGAGTATGCAGACACTTGTGCTGCCAAAGGAGTCCTGATCAACTGGCGGTTTGAGATCGACGAGTGTGGTACGTATCTGAACTAGGTTTTTCTGGCCTAAATTCACTTCTACTACCTGTAACATTACAATAACACCGGAAACTTTATGCCTCAAATAGTGTAGAAGTGGGGGAATGCAAACTACATTACAAGCGTTCATCGCCTTGAATATTATATTTACGCCAACTCAAAGAGGTACTCCATTAATAATTATCCAGTCAACACGTGTACACGTTGCTAGGTTCACTGTCATTTTTAAAACAAACCGTGACCCACCCGTACAACTCTAATAATATGTCTGAAACAAAAAGAAAGTCTTAAGGGATGTTAGCTCTCCTACGTTCCACTAGCATCTTGCTGATAAAGTCCCGGGGCCTTATGCCAGGAAGTTCGCGACTGAAATACAAGATGTATATTAAGGAACTATTATCAGTTTAAATGGCTTATTTATCGCAAATAGTTGATGATTAATCCAGGTGAAAGTCATTTGCAATAACTTGCATATATCAAATTGGGCAATAATATTTCTTCAAACATTATATTCATGAATGAAGTCATCGTTGTTATGGAGACAAACTTGTTATGCATCTCAAGTAGCCCACAGAAGCAGAGTTACCTCCCCTGCAATGACTGCTGTCGAATCATGTCAGAGATGCAAGGGTGCATAACTCTCTGAGCTCAGAATGAGTTTAGAATATTTACTCAAACACGGCCGTATAGTTATATCTGCCTTCTATCTCCAGCACTGAAATGCACTGGTGGACAAGAGTACCAAGTCTGTGGCAGTCCATGTGCCAGAAGCTGCCGGAACATTGCAGAGGCAGATTCATGTCAGGAGAAATGTGTTGAAGGATGCAACTGTCCCAAGGGCCAGACCCTTAATGACGACGGAGAGTGCGTGACCATTGCACAATGCCCTTGCATATTTGACGACCGCGAGTATGTTGCTGGATTCACTACAATCAAGGGAGGAGAACTCTGGTACGATTCATATTTCCATATTTTACAGTAAAAAAGCTCATCACTGAAGGTTATTTGATGATTTGGATATTTTTCAATATTTCGAATCTTTGGATTACTTCATGAAACGTCGAAACATGTTTGTATTAAGCTAACTTGTAGTGATATATCTATGATGTTTTATTCATAAGATTGCAGTGGGGAAAAAACTATCAAAATATCTTCAATAAGGTACATTTCTCTTTCAGTCAATGTATGGGTGCAAAATGGCAATGCCAGAATCTGACCAGCAAGACGCCATTGCCAACAACCAAACCTATCAAGTCCCTGTGTGAAGACAACACAGTGTACACCAACTGTGTATCTTCCTGCCCTGTCACCTGTGACAACGTACACGATCCACCGAGCTGTGCAACAACACATTGTGAGGCTGGCTGCGTTTGCAAGCCTGGCTATGTCAAAGAAGGCGACAAGTGCGTTCTGGCCACCCAGTGCCCGTGCCATCACGGAGGGAAGGCCTATTTCGAGAACGAGAAAATCGTGATGGATTGCAATGAATGGTGAGAATAATTTCACGACCTTTGTGACTTTCTGTCCAGCTGCACCTGTAAGTTGAAATAGCTCAACTAACATTGCAGCTACCATGTCTTAAAATGTCATTTTCGTCAGTTAAGTCCTGAAATCAAATGTAGATATAAACTTGGCAGCAGAATATTTGGGCAGTTAAAAATTGGGAGAGCTTTTAGGGTGCAATGAGTAGTCAGCATCTCCATTAATGTTTCAGCACCTGCAAGAGTCGAAAATGGGAATGCCAGATGAAAGACTGCCCGGCAATCTGCAGCACCTATGGTGACTCCCACTATCACACCTTCGACGGCAAAACTTACGAGTTCCAGGGCAACTGTGACTATACCCTTGCCAAGTCAGCAACTTCAAACCCAGTCAAATTCATCATTACTACAGAAAACATTCCCTGTGGAACGAGTGGTGTGACATGTACCAAGGCCATCGAGCTAACCATTGGGGAGCCGGGTTCAAGCGGTTTCTACAGGTTGAATCTGGTCCGGGGGAAACCTATCAATGTTGAACCAGGAGCACCTTTTGAAATCCGAAACATTGGTAACTTCGTGTACATCAAGACCCAGCTAGGAATCACGTTGCAATGGGACAAAGGAACAACTCTATACATAAGATTGGACACGCGACACAGGAATAAGGTATTAATCTTAAATATTAGGTTAATGGGCTCAAAGGTTCGACTTTCCTACCAGGTGCAATTTACGAGCAAAAGTCATTTGCCCAAAGGTGACACCACTGACACAGTCAGTGTCTCATGGCAAAGGCGGGGCGAACTCTTGAAGGCCTGAAAGCTTCTGAACACCAGTCGATCACCCATCCAACTACTCTCCATGCTCGACGTTCAGTAACGGCGCACGTTCCTGACTTCCATGCGTTGCCTGAAGCCAGCACATCTCCTAATACTTGCATAGTGGGAATTATTTAAATATTACTGTTTATCTACTTCAGACGTCATTTGGTCAACAATGAATTTTAATGAACCGAACATAACTCTGAAGTTGTAGATTGTTTCGTTACTGATATATAATGAATTCATCCTGATGTAGAATTGCATGTCTGATTAAACAAACAAACATTCCTTCCATTTCTTCAGGTTGTTGGTCTTTGCGGCAACTTCAACGGAGATCAGAAGGACGATTTCCAACTTCCTCAAGGAGGTCCACCAGCAGCCAAGGCCACCACGTTCGGTGACTCCTGGAAAGTACACGATTATTGTGCTCCTTCACAACTGATAACTGACACCTGTACCAAATCACCACAGCGTAAGCCTTGGGCCCAGAAGAGATGTGGAATCATGCAGTCCTCACTTTTTGAACCCTGTCATCCGATTGTTCCATACCAAAGCTACCTCGACAGATGCGTCTTTGACGCATGCGCATGTGACCTTGGCGGAGACTGCGAATGTCTTTGCACAGCTATTGCTGCCTATGCTCATGAGTGTGCAGTCAAAGGAGTGCCGATCCACTGGAGAAGCAATGAACTTTGTGGTAAGAAGCAACATCCATTTACTTCATATGACCGTTTATACGTTTCCTGTGATACGCGATTCTTTGATAGCCCGTTTATATATTATATTTAATAACAAAATATAAACATGTATTCGTGTCTACTTGTCTCATGTCCTCGCGTCTGAAATATTTATCCTGGGTACGAGTTGGTTGCTTGGTAAAGCCAAAGTGACCACATCTACTATAGAACGTCATTAAAGCCATTAAAGGACACTGACAATTATATAATTTATCTTTTAGCTGTTGAATGCATCGACTGTGGAGTGTATAATCCATGTATATCCACCTGTCCCAAGAAGACCTGTGACAACAGGCTGGTCTATCAGACCGTTTCAAAGGGCTGCACGGAAGAGCTGTGCTTCGAAGGCTGTGACATCCATCCATGCCCACAAGGTCAGGTTTTGGACAGCCTTACCAAGCCAATGAAATGCATACCAGAGCCTTTCTGTAACACAACATCATGTGTCTTCAACGGGAAATCTTACAAGGAAGGAGAGAGAATCGTAGATGAGAAGATCTGTAGATCGGAGTGCGAAATTTGGTAAGAAGGAAAACTCGTTAAGGATGTCTAAACACTTCCGTCACGTGTATTGTGGAGTGACTCCCCCCCTCCTTAGGTTGGCACTTCAGCTCGTCATATTTTCCTGCATCACATGTTCTGTTGCTTACGGAGATACGAGGCTCGTTCAGGAGACAAGACGCCTCGTGTGACTCGTATAATATAAGTGATCCGAGTGGTGCCTCGTTTAATAGAAGTGATCCGATTGGTCCAATAGCTGAGGCGCCTTTTTTGCTTTCCTCTCCTGATCGTGCCTAAGTTTTAGATATCATACTCTACCAACACAACGAATACGCATATCAAGTTCAGGAAGGTCACAGATTGGTGCCAACTTACTTTCTTCTTCTATGATTATTCACTACAAATGTATAACCGATAAAGTTGTATCCCTGCTTCATAAATCACTTCAAATATACACAAATTGTATTCAGTTTGAAGTATGGAAATTAAAATTCTGGGA
>JAUELE010075984.1:0-15255 GCA_031471655.1 Diodora aspera
TGTGCCTCTTGCACATCACATTGCGCTATGACTGAAATATTGCCCCCTGCAATGTAAAAATCCATTTCACTCACTCATATGAAAAGCACTGGGTTAGTATGTCGGCCCAGTAATCTGCCAGCTTTGGTGGTTGGGAGTTCAAATCCCGCCTGTGTACAATTTGCTCCTCGCATTGCATTATGGCTGAAATATTGCCCTTGCAACATAAAACATCTGGACTCAACTTCAACTAGAATATTAATATAGTGTGTAGACATTCCATGTTAACACTTTTGCCCTCCTCTACTGTTTTAGGACGAAGAAATTGCAGACAAGATGGAGGACGACATGTTCCTTCGTTGCATTGAGGCGAATCTGCTTTCAGACATGGCTCTGCAAGGTGTGGAAGCCATTGCAAAGGTGAGCCCAGAACTTGCTCAGAAAAACGTAATTGACTTCAAAGTTTTGTGTTCAAGAGAGATAGCATAGTGAATGAAAGTTTTAATTAAGTCTCCCGGGGAGAGATGTGCTGTCACTTGTAACAGATAGCAGACTCCATTAGGTGACTAAACTTTTACTTTCTCTTTCCTTTCTATCTTTGTAATGCTTGTTGGCCCTGTGATCTGCCAGCCTTGACAATCATGTTCGAGTCCAGCCCAGGTACCTCTCATTCAACACACCCCGTGGGGCTTCCGGGAGTGACGTGGTGTCACGTAGATAGAATAGAGCCTCAGTAACCCAATGCTTTTCGTACAAGGCGACTTAAATGGGGATCTTTTGCTTTCACTTTCCTTTCTATCGATCCCTTTTATGAGCTGTCATTTCACTTGGTGTGCACCTTGCACATCACGTTGCATTATGACTGCAATATTGTCCTTGCAACGTAAAACATCATTTCAAATCAACTCATTCAACACAGAGATTGGAACCTTGCATCAATGTGGCGTTAGTGACACAGGGGTGATATGGCTGAAAGATCGCCAAAAATCACATAAAATTCCAAATTGCTCGCTTGCTGTAATGTCAAGTTGAACCGTATGATGATTGTGTATCACTGCATGACTACAGGTATACATGCATCTGCCTACAACTGACGACAAGAAGAGAATTTACATCACAGAAGAGGGAGAGTATAAAGCGGCCGCCGAGTGGATCCTTGAGACAGACGGCAGTGCCCTGATGAAAGTGCTCAGTGAGAGGGACATCGATCCAATCAGGACATCCACAAACGACATTGTGGAAGTTTTTGCAGTAAGTTAATGATTCACCTCCTAATACCACAAGAAATAATCTGTTATTTGGTTTGATTGATCGTGTGGCATCTGCTTCTCCAAAGGGCACTTCTAGAGGTTACAATTTCTTGAGTTTGTGAGGCGTGGGATGGCACAGTGGTTAGTGCATCGGCCCAGCAATCTCTTAGCCTTTGTGGTTGTGGTTCGAGTGCAGCCCTGGGCACCTCTCTTTCAGCCTGGAGAGACATGAGGCCTGACATCGTGGTGATGTGGCTGAAAGATTGCCAAAAAAAACCACATAAAACTCCAACTCACTTGAGTTTGCAAATATGATTGCTCAACATTATACTGTTGTAGTGATTGTTGAAGCTTCGTTGTAACAGTAAATTTTGACATTGTTCCTATGAAATTACTGTTCCTAATTACTTGACCATGGAATAAATCAAAATGTATTGAATCTTGTAGGAATTGGTATGGGTTTGTACTGGGCATGCATTTTAAAGTGATGTCCGTCTTTTTTTCAGACACTTGGTATTGAGGCTGTTCGTAAGGCCATAGAAAAAGAAATGAACCATGTCATTTCTTTTGACGGTTCCTATGTCAACTATCGTCACTTGGCCCTGCTGTGTGATGTGATGACGGCAAAGGGTCACTTGATGGCCATCACACGTCACGGTATCAACCGGCAAGAAACGGGAGCCTTGGCAAGATGTTCCTTTGAAGAAACTGTGAGTACCGACGTTACAGAAAAATTTAAAGTATGGTATGGATATGGGAAATATTTTGTTGAAAATAAGTGTAAGGCTTGTTGCATTTTTGTTGAACCCACTTGACAGTTGTCAGTGGTGGCTCTGTGTTGGTGCAAGTGTGCATCTATTTTGTCTTGACTAACTTAATCATTCATTGAGGATTTTTAAAAGACATTGACACAAAGATTCAGCATGTCACAGCATGCATTCAGAAGACAGCATGTCACGTGCAAGAGTCAAGTCTAAATATCAAAAGTCAAGGGGTTAGCGTGTCGGCCAAGCAATCTGCCAGCCTTGGCGGTTGTGGTTCGAGTCTTGCCCAGGCACCTATCTTTCAGCCCAGAGAGACAGGGGCTCCGAAACCGACGTGATGTTGGTGAGACCGTGGTGATGGGGCTGAAAGATTGACGAAAACCAAGTAAAATCCCAAATCACTCGCTCACTCACTTAAAGGTCAAGGTCACACTTACCTTATTCTACCTTATTCTTCATTCTTGGACAACTATTGGGCTTGACAATTTGACCTTGGACATCTAGTTGATGATTAACATTGTTTGGATGATATGTGAATGCAGCTCGACTAGAATATTTGACCTTGTGTTGCCAGGTTGACATTTTGATGGAAGCTGCTGCTCACGGTGAAGTGGACCCAATGAAAGGTGTGTCCGAGAACATTATGCTTGGACAGCTGGCAAAAATAGGCACGGGATGCTTTGAACTTCTTTTGGATGCTGAGAAGTGCAAGTATGGTATGGAGATACCAACGGCAGGAGGACCAGGAATGATGCCAGGTAAGAGAGAAACATTTTCAGCCTTATTGATGTGTTAATTCTTCTGTTATCTTTGTCGAATTACTTTCGTGCCCCAAATTTGAGAACAAACTTAAAGATTGACCAACATTTGTTGGATGACTTGTAGCAGATGTCTATTTGGCCTGTGAATAAATTTGAATTTAACTGAACTTCAATGTTTTTCAGGCGCAGGTACTGGCATGTTCTTCGGCAGCGTTGGAAGCCCTGTCAGTGGAATGTCTCCACAGATGACGCCATGGAATCAGGGAGCGACACCAGCCTATGCTAACGCCTGGTCTCCTGGTATCGGCAGTGGCATGACGCCAGGACAGGCAGGCTTCTCTCCATCAGCCGCGAGTGAAAGTGGCTTTAGTCCTGGATATAGTCCGGCTTGGTCTCCTCAACCTGGATCTCCAGGATCACCAGTCAGTCCTTACATTCCAAGTCCACGAGGACCCATGTCGCCTAGCTATTCGCCGGCATCCCCTTCATACATGCCTACGTCTCCGGCAATGACACCTCAGAGTCCTGGTTATTCGCCAACAAGTCCTTCCTACTCTCCATCAAGCCCGGGATATTCCCCGACCTCTCCAAAATACAGTCCGACTTCACCGTCTTACTCTCCGACAAGTCCAAGCTACAGTCCAACCTCCCCATCATATTCACCAACAAGCCCATCGTACTCGCCCACAAGTCCAAGTTACAGTCCAACATCGCCCTCTTACTCTCCTACCAGTCCGTCATACAGTCCAACCTCTCCATCTTACAGTCCAACCTCACCATCTTACAGCCCAACATCTCCTTCATACTCGCCCACAAGCCCATCCTATTCCCCAACAAGTCCCTCGTACTCTCCCACAAGCCCATCCTATTCTCCTACAAGTCCAAGTTACAGCCCAACAAGTCCCAGCTACTCCCCAAGTTCCCCGAACTTCAGCCCTCAGTCACCATCATACTCCCCCACCAGCCCCTCATACAGCCCTACCAGCCCATCGTACTCTCCCACTAGTCCAAGCTACAGCCCAACGTCTCCAAGCTACTCGCCAACTAGTCCATCCTACAGTCCGAGTAGTCCGAGCTACTCTCCAAGCTCGCCCAAGTACAGTCCAACAAGTCCGTCATATTCACCAAGCAGTCCTTCTTACTCTCCCAGCTCCCCTCACTATTCCCCCACATCACCAAAGTACAGCCCCACAAGTCCATCCTACTCCCCAAGCAGTCCCAAGTATTCTCCCAGCTCTCCCAACTACACCCCGACATCCCCTCAATACAGTCCTCAATCACCCGAGTACAGCCCGTCTTCTCCGCAGTACAGTCCAAGCTCGCCACAATACTCCCCATCATCTCCCACCTACTCACCTGCAAGCCCCAAATATTCCCCCACAAGTCCTACCTACTCCCCAACCAGCCCCCGATATTCTCCAACCTCGCCAACATACAGTCCAACCAGCCCCAAGTACACCCCCACTAGCCCCACCTACACACCGACAACTCCCAAATATTCCCCAACAAGTCCTCAGTACTCCGGACGGGATGAAGAAAGTGAGGAAGATTAGATGTGTTACCTGTGATTATTCGGAACATGTGAAAATAACGTTTGTGACACATTGTGAATACTTGCAGCTATTTATGTGTGAATATAGACTGTACAAAGTGGAAAGAGGTTTGAGCTCAAGTTCCAAACTGATGCTGTGAATTGTAAAGAGAGGAAAAAAAAGAATGTTTTGCTGAGTTGGCAGAGTCCATTATGAAACTGTTCTGTAAATAAACTGACACGTGTCACTGACCTGTCTGTTGCTTGTGTTGTAACGTGAACATATACTACTCAAAAGAAGTTTAGGATCAAACATGGTGATGGCACTATTATATTAACAAGAAGCAGTGCATCCGAAATCGACATGACATGTGTGCATATTTAAAGTGACAATCATGGACAACACTTGCAAATGCTGCCTGTGCCAATACATCCTGAATTTATGGTTTTAAGAACATTTCACGTGAAGCGAATTTTCCTAAAATTAAATAACCTGTTTTAAATTTTCACCTGACCGTTTTAGGTAATTGGTAAATTGTCAGTAGTTGCCATATTGCATGAAAACACCCATCCTTAAAAATATGCTCGTATGGCTAGTTCTGGCAAACATTCAAACAGATCGATTATATCAGTATATATGCTTACCGGGTATATAGTGTTTGACCCTTAACTTCTTTTGAGTAGTCTACATGGATTATGTCCACTTACTAGTGGTTGGTAAATGTATCTGGGACAGAAAACAAAGTTGTGTGGCAGTCCGATATTATTTTTATTCATTCATGTGGAAAAAAAAATATTTTGAGCAAGAAATTGCTGCAATGCAAAAACTTAATGGGTTGCTTTAGCATTTTGTCTAATTATTTCAGTGTGACAAATCAAGAGACATATCCATGTAAAAAGTGTTTGATTGGATAAATTTACTTTTACTTGCCTTTTGAGCCTCTATAAACCTTAACAAATATTTTTTTGGTCTCTGATGCGTAAGTCTTACTGGATGTACAAAATATATTGTTTCTTGCATCAAATTGAATGTTGGTTTTTTTTATACTTGTAAATTGCTTTCCTCGAGTATCTTTTGTTACAAAGAATGAAAGTATTTTATGAGTGCATGATATAAACTCCAGAAGGGTATTTGACCATGTTTAAAATGTATTTATTATGCATTACGAGTGCGGGATGTTAGCACATCGGCCCAGTAATCTGCCAGTCTTGGCGGTTGTGGTTCAAGTCCCATCCTGGCACCTCGCTTTCAGCCAGGAGAGTATAACCCCAACACCGACGTGATGTTGGTGAGGATGTGGTGATATGGCTGAAAGATTGTCGAAAACCTCATAAAACCCCAAATCACTCCCCTATTATGCATTGATTCACATTTATTCGCATTTTACTTTCAATAACTTGCTGGACATGGTTTTCCGATCATAAAGTTGACTGGCAAATTTCTTTGTTCATTTGAATACGAGATCAGGGAAGTTTATGATCTAAAGGTTTTATTGATCACAAACGGTGTTTGTTGTTTGTAAATAAAACCCAAAAACAAGTGCTCAGAAGGTGGTGATGATAATTTCTTTTTTAAATTTCTTTGATTTGTTAATTGCTACAGTTTGCTGTACATGAAAGTTGAATTAGGGTAATAGATGAAAATTAATTACCTCAATATGCCAAATGATCATTTTCTCTTGATTGCATTCTTATTCATTTGTTCTTTCATTTTGAATTTGAGTTAACTTTGTTATCTATGAAGATATGTATGTCTGTAACAATTGTGTTGAAATAAAATTGTATTTGTTTGAAATTTCATTTACGTTAAAAAAAATCTGTTTATTTCGAAGTTCGCTTATTCTTATGCTTACATCACTGTTTTCATGTTATATTTGTAAATTTTCTTTCTTAATTATCAATGAGACATGTATATTTGTGTAAAATAGCATTGTGAATATCATTGTCATGTTACATTGAAGTTCTTGTTTTGAATGGGACTTGAAAAGTACAGTAGTAAATGTCAAGTTGTAATCGAGCGTCTTGCCTGGTTCTAGATGTCCTGGTTTGCTTCTGTTCAATCCAGGGGCACAGTGGTTAGCACTTCGACCCAGCAATCTGCCAGCCTTGGCTGTTGTGGTTCGAGTCCTGCCCGGGCACCTCTTTCAGCCCAGAGAGACAGGAGACCTGACACCAATCTGATGTTGGTGAAGACCATGGTGATGTGACTGAAAACCAATTATAACTCCAAATCACTCTCACCGTTTAATCCGGAGTTATGTGACGAGATGAAAGGAATATTGTCATACAGCCAAGTGGTTGGTGAAGGGATTAAATCTTTAGTTACCGTGTGGTTTTCATACATGTCTGGTCTGGACAAGATCAGTTAATTTTGCTATTGTAACAAAAGCTTTGTATACTTTGCAAAAATGATATAAACCATACTGGTGACCATATGAAATTTTGGATCTTATTTGCTGTACGTAAAGTTTCAAATAAAACTTTCATGTCATAATCACTGTTCTGTATCTTTATTTTTTTATGCGTGTAAGGCTGCATGATTTGAGCACTGCTGAGAATACAGTTGGTTGACCAGTTCCGCTTAGAATACAGTTGGTTGATCAGTTACACTGAAAATACAGTTGGTTGATCAGATCCTTACTAAATCGGCTGGTCCATTGTGTTCAGTTAAGAGTGGCAAGGTAGCTCAGTCGGTGGAGTGTCTACCTTCCAACCTGAGTCCTGGGTTCGATACTCACTGGAGGGGAGTTGGGTATCCTTTTCTGCAGTGTAGTCTGTATTTATACCTGCAATGATCATATGGTGTGCTGCCACATTGGTTTGTTGGTACCAGCTGTAGCTTGCAGGTTTCACCACATCAAAATCATTCAGCTCGCCACTGGTGAAAGTGGGCCCTGACATCAATGTCGCATCATTGACTGAAAGATTGTCGAAAATCACTCACTTATGTATCCAATGTGTGCAGGAGTACAACTCCAACCAGAAAAGCAAATTGTCAGTCGAATGAACATGAACACTTTTCATACGTTATTTATTCAGGCGCATGGGATGGTGCAGTGGTTAGCACGTCGGTCCAACAATCTGCCAGCCTTGGTGGCTGTGGTTCAAGTCCCACCTGGGCAGCCCTGAGAGACAGGAGCCACCGACGTGATGTGGCTGAAAGATTGCCGAAAACCATGTAAAACCCCAAATCGCTCATCAGAACAAAAAAGATTTGCATGAAGGATGACTTTATTTCTATGATTTATCATGCCATGTAACATGCTTATAATTTATGTACAAAGCATATATCTATGTTGCTAAAAGACACAAACAAAATAAAATTCTTACACATCAACAGTCATTCATATAATTCACCGGGATGGAAGGAAATGCGTACAAAAAGACGTGGACAGAGACCGAATCATGAACAAAGCAGATAGGTTCTTATTTCCAGTCAAGAAAAACATCCATTATCATTTCTAGCTGAAAATATTTATCAGGACTTAACAAATTGGGATGAATTACCCTTGCCAACACTTATCACTGCATTCAATAGAACTTCAAAATACTCCCAAAGCTTCCATCAAAAGTGCATTTACAATTAACAACTCAAAAGAAGTTCAGGCTCGTACCTGATATAAGCTGAGAAAATCAATTTTGTTCTTTGAAGATTTGCCGGTACTGGCCATGAGAGCATATTTTTTTTAAAAATATGTTCATGTCATATTGTTAATACTGTAAATTTAATAATTATCTTAAAGGTCAAGTGAAAATTTAATTTTGAAGGTTACTGAATTTTAGAAAAATTTGCTTCACATGAAATCTAAAATTCACGATTGTCACTTTCAACATGCAAATATTGGCATGTAACTTGTGTGCCAATATGTGATGTGGATTTTCAATGCACTGCTTCTTGTAAATCCTAAACTTCTTTTGAGTTGTATATATCTACATTAATTTAATTTATTTTTGATCTGCAGTTTGTATCGAGACGAGCACTGCAAGCCTTAAAAAATTAATTTTGAAATACCATCAATTCTTCACAAATAGTTCCAATACTTTCAGTCAATTTAGTCATGTTTCATCATGGAAACCATTCCACAACTGAACACATTTGTAATTTCTTAAATATCAGTTGTAATCATTTAAAAGACTCTAATACCCAAGAAAAATAATTGAAATTAATTTTTCGATGTTCCAAACTTCTTTTTCTGTATCAAAACATGTTATAAACTGTACGCTTCCTTTAGCAATCTTTCACTTACATGGCAAGTCAAGGCTGGGAGAAGCAAGCAAAGAAAGAAACAAACATTAAATCTATATCCCAGGGCTTTCACTCAGTTGATTGTAATGTCCTTAAGAGCAACTTTTTAAATCTGAACTTGATCTGCTAAATCTTCTTTCCACAAACAATATCAAGCTCTCTTACAACTCCTCAACTTGCTCAAAGGTTGTTTGTAGGAGAATAAATTTCTGTGCAAATTTCAAAATAGCGGGAGTAGCTTATTGACTTACCATCCTCGAAATCCAGGGAATAATGACTCAGCCAACGTCCGTCACATACCCTGGAATCACTCCTATTCATGATGATTGTCTTGAGGCCGGTGTTTTGACCAACCAGTGAAACTTCCATAGCGAAAGCTTGGGTCCAATCATGTGGCGAGTCTCTCCTAACACTCAGAGAAATGCCCTGGATTTCGAGGATGTGCAGCTATGAGCATATTGTGGAACAGGGCCCCAAAAACAATTATCTCTCAAACTTAATAACTTCAGAATTCATCTGCATCTGCAGAAACCGGGGTACTATACAAGGATTCCTCAACCTGCTTTGCTCCTCCTTAGCTTCATTACCCCCCTCAGCCTCCCACCCTCCCCCAAAGCCCACGCCCCCATCAAATGCAGGTACATCACATTCTGATAGCAAACAGACACTGGCTTACCAAGCCACAGATCATTCTGAATGGGTGAGCTTACAATCTCTTGTATTCATGTCCTTCAAGTATTCTCATGAACAAACTCTCTGTCTCTCTCTCAAATACTGATGCTCTCCCTATATACAAATCACAACATGTCCATCCTCATTTCAAACCAGTCTCGACCTACTGGAGATGATTATCAAGAAAAGAGTCCTGATCAAGATATTCCATCTGGTTTAAGTGCAGCTCTACCAATTAAATCATTAAAGCATCAAAATCAGTTAGCACATCATAAAGTTGCACATCATCATCATAATCATCATCACCACCATCATCAAGGAAAATATGTTTTACCAATCACAACTTTCTCTACAGGTATCCCTTTAATTTTAACACTTGATATTATAAATTGTCAAGATTGAAGTTTCATCTTGACTATCAAGAATTATCTTAAGATACAATAATATATAAATCTTAAATTTACATAAAATTATACATGGCAGGCACACCACACAGAAGTACAGAGATAACTATTTTCAAAACTATTCAGTGGTTTATCAACATAACTTGCAAACTATTTCACTTGACAATTCAAAGGTGCAATCTAACTGTGCAACTTATTGATAAAATGCATCAATTTCAACCTTTACCAACATTTTCAACATATTTCAACAACCAAAATTGATTCAACTTGAAATTGATGAGTTGTACCAACAAGTTGTATAGTGTGAGCATAACTTGAGAAACTTCACATATATCCCTTCTTTCAAACAGAAATTAACCACTAACATATTAAACTATTTACTAGATAGGACTTGCCTATACGACACCCTATCTAGTCCGAGTTTCGGACCTTAAATTCTGACACTGAGATTCCTTTTGAACATGCAGGATCTGTCAAAAGGTTAGAGATTTCCTTCTATACAAATCGATACTAGCACATCCAAAGTGGCTTCGGCAATGGGTATCGGTCAAAACTGTCTCTGGTCATTCATTGACCTTGTGATGTTGTATAACAAGTGCTTCATTAGCATAAGACAAGATGTGCGCATTACGTCACCAACCTCTCAAAATATCGGCAAGGCGCTGCAAAATACAAATTTCATATCCAAGCCATGTAAAGCATTGCTTGGGAACTGTCACAGCAACTAAACGTATGGACTGATCTACCAAATTATCTCTGAAGCGATCTGTATCAGAAATAGCGGCAATGCATTCTCTGTAATGGGACAATTTTGACCAGTACCCATCGCCGACGGGTGAAATGGATTTTAACATTGCAGGCGGCAATATTTCAGCCATAGCACAATGTGATGTGCAAGAGGCACATCAGGACAAGGGACAACACAGGATCGATAGTAAGAAAGAAAGCAAAAGATCGCCATTTTAGTCGCCTTATACGACAAGCATTGGGTTACTGAGGCCCTATTAGTATTATATCTAAGTGACACCACGTCACTCCCCGGGTGCCCCATAGGGTTTGCTACAAAAGAGTGAGTAAGTGAAATGGATTTTTAAATTTCAGCCATAGCGCAAGATCTAAAACATGACATAACCCAAATAGATCTCATACATTCTAATAAATATACATTTAATCCAAATATGTAAAAGAGACGACAGATGTTGTCATTAATCACTAATTAAATTTCATTAAGTAGGTGAAAAACATAAATTTTTGTGACTACAAAAAGACAAAAAAATTGTAAACAGCTCCAGACAAAGTGCTGATGAAAGGAAATGAAAGATAATGGCACCTCTTCAAAGTCTCCCTTGACCACATGGACATCGCTTGCTAACGTCTTTAAGTAGTCGAACGAGTCTTTTGTGCAAAGGTTTCCAGTGCAGAGAATATGCTGTATTTTGCCAGGAACAAGGAGCTTCTTGAAACGTGAAGGCAGATTGCCGCATCTATGAGGAATATGAAGATCACCTAATACAAGCACCAACTGAAACATAAAAATTACATACGGAATAAAGAATTGACTCCACAAAGATAACTGCTTAAACATTTCAATCACATCTGATCACCAATGTAGGATTCAGAGTGAGTGATTTTGGAGTTTATATGGCTTTCATCAATCTTTCAAACATATCACCACAGTATCACATCAGTGACAGGGTTCAATCTCTGGGCTGAAAGAGAGGTACCCGGGATAGATTCAAATCTGACAGATTTCTGTGCTACTCTCTAACCTATATGCTATCTCAGGGCTCGACGTTGCGACTAAATTAGCCGCATTCGACTAAATTAGCTGCATTCGACTAAATTAGTCGCATGTGACTCAAATCTAACTTTGGCGACTCTCAAACTACGACCACTTGCCAAGTTGCGACCTTGCCAAAATTTAGTTTGGTGACTAAGTTTCCTAAGAGTACCGTTCTGAGTTGTATGAATCTTTACTTGCGTCGACAGCTTGCTTATAAGATCGCCGACATGGTCTAAAAATTAAATTAAAACACGCCAGTACTGTATGCGTGAACCTAAATTGAACGTCTTCACGCTCGTTTCGTTTTGCACTGTCAACAGACACAATAGCAGTAGACTTCCACTTGTCATGCACAGTTATCATTTCCGCAGGAACTTTGATTATCTATAATAACGATACTCATGTGGCTGTATAAACGAGTCCAACTATGTTATACAGGTTATCTATCCTTCACTGCGATTGCGCGTACACGCGTGCACTTTTGAATTACAATCTCGCTTGTCTATGGGGATAAAATATCGCCATTAATGAAGTCAAAGGTAAATTTACCATTTACTCGTCAAATTGAGACCTATTTAAGAACATATTGGCCGTGTGATGACCCCGTCGCGAAGACAGAGCGTTAAAAACCCACTGCAGTTCTGCTGCAGTTTCAGGACGAGTCCCTTCGGCTACTAATAGTTACATTTGTACGTATTCGTTCGACGAGGCAGTTTCGTTATCCCATATTAGTACTACCGGTAATTTTATCACTCCTTGCTCCTATTAAAAATAAACATTTGTGACACATGCTTTGAATAATCCACACAAAATGTTTTGGTAGAATTGTAAATCGTTGTATGAAAAGGGAAGAACAGCTTGTGTCGTCATTATTTACATGTTGTTGTAGTGAAAGAATCCAGAAACATTTTAGATTGGGGGAATTTATTTTGCAGTTTTGGCAACCTCCATTAGTTCTTGGCGACTTGATGAGTCAGTTGGCCACCTGACTGAAAGTGTTGGTAGCCAAATGGCTACTTTAAAAAAAACTTAACGTCTGGCCCTGCTGTAGTTAGCCGGCTAACACCTCTTCTATTTGGATTGGCTATGAAATGTTTTAGCGGGTAGCATTCTTTGTCACAAGATCCTCAATCTAATGGGTATAAATATCAGGCCCTTTTCAATATTTAGCACTTCTGATGAGTCCACCATTGGATGAAACCGGTCTTGTCACTTACCACACGAAAAACTCTCCCGAGCTGACGTATCCCTCACGAGTGGGACAACGTTTTACTTTCTCTTTAGACCACAGGTCTGTTGAAGCCTAATCTTTCGCGGTGTCAATCAGTAATTAATGACCATATCATGCATGACATTTGCATAAAGTTATTATTTCAGACTGTACATCATGCATTCCTCAAGGTTCAAAACAAACATGTTGAAGGTATGATGTCCCATGCATACATTCAATAGTTCACTGAACTACTATCATTTCACTTTCCAAGTACAACCATAATTATAGTGAGGTGATACCGTTTGACTATTTCAGTGATGGTTATGCATGGTGACCCAGGGCTTTTCATATAAGGAGCGTGATCGCGCTCGCGCCCCTTAGTGCTCCATTAATCTTGTCGAGGCGCGTAATTTATCGGGCTCCATAATTTACAAAGAACTTTTTTATTTGCGGAATATTTGCGATAAGTTCACTTGCCTGACATGAAAATATCATACATTTTTGCGACTCGTGTTCAGGACATCCATATTTTGCCGGAATGGTACATTGCAAACCCCTCACAGAATTTCTCATCACTAAATTCCTGCTCGAGAAACAAACCGAAAGTATGGCTGGCGTTGAATCATAATTCTGTTGAATTCATAGTTCTGCTACTTTACCACTTGTGATAACTACCGGTAGTCTTTCTTTGATGTGACAAAATAATTTGAAAATGAAACTTGTCGAGTTATTGATATGAGCTGTCAAACTTCTATAAAATACTCAATGTAGATGGTACACAATATTGAGTAATACAAAATGTTGAATGTAACTGTGTTCAAGATGGTTCAGTGAAGTAGTTAATATAGTATATATTATATTATATAGAGTGATGTAATTTGTATTTGAATTAAAGGAGAGTGAATAGCTCTCCTTAAAGTATCGAGGAGAGTAAATTTTAGTTCTCCTCCTGTATTCATACAAAAAGCACTGGTGACCGTGACCCCTATGACTAGACCCTGCACGTCGAAACTGTCACCAGTCAAAAACAGCATTACAATTTTTACATTGTCATAGGCAAGCAGCATGATTGACATTCCTGCCACTGAGACAGTTCATTTTAATATGAACTGGCCACTTGAACTTGTTATCTGAAAACGTTACTGACCAAATAAGTAATCTACTTGTCAATATCTGAATCAAACAAGATTCAGCAGATATGCACAGCAAGAATATAACATGACGTCACTGTGTTCAAACATTTTATCTGTTGCATTAATGAATACACTTATAATAATTATTCTCAAATTAATAATGCACATGATGATATATTTCACTTTATCAAGTTTGAAGTCGAGTCATAATAGATCAACTACCCAACAGGGTTGGCAAGACAAGACTTTAACTTGCCAAATAAAATATAACCAGTATAAGCTTCAGGATGGCCATGAATTTGAAGCCCTGCTGCTGGACTTTTTCATCCTGACAGGCTGTGTTTGTTTCACCTGGGTTTCTGTTTGCCTTTTTATGTGTTGTTTAGGAATCATTGAATGGCATATTTACCATGATGTCATACAGTCAGAAATATGAACTCTGTGTAGCCATGATATGGTCCTAAAATATTCTTAACTCGCCTTCATCATTACATTCCCACTGTCCCGCTGTTGTCAACAGTGTCATCTTATGAACTCAACTGTACATTCTGACTTGTGTGAACAATCATCATGACATTCCTACTGTCCAGTTACTGTCATCTACTGAACACAACTGTACATTCCGACATGCGTCTGAACAAGTTTTTGGTTACAGTTGTGGAGAAAGTGTGAGAGAAAAAGACATGCATAATACAATTGGTATTGTCTTATACTTCCTATATTTATTTGACACATATTTTCATCAAAGATAAGAGTTTTAAAAGTTTTCCCCGAGTTGCAGGATGCATTTGCCGGTAAAATTAATAAATAGAACACCAAACGCAACCCGTCTTGTATTTGACTCGATGTTTCAAAGTGCAGACTTTGTAAGCAAATGGTCATATTTTGAAGAGTACGGGCAACTACTGAGCATTTTATATTTAATGATCATACATTTTCTAGAATGTTAATCGTACCTGTAATAATATGATCATTTTGTATTAAGTTTAGTTTGTAGAAAATTGAATTCTGGGATACACTTTACTATCGAGCCCCAACGCCTTCTATGGCCAGTGTGGTTGATCTTTAATTGAAGTGACAAGGAAATAAACAAACAGTGGTCTTCCTGAAAATGATGCCAAGTATGAGATGCCAGTTGTCAGATAAAATCTTCTTGTGGCATCATCACCAGGACATGTTTAGGGTTAACCGTTCTGAATGTAATACTATCAGGGAAAGGGTTAATTCATTCTAATAATAGCCAGAGTTGGCACCGCTTAGCTGAGATTGTAGACTTTTGTAGACCTGATAGATCGGTAGATCTGAGCCACTATACCATGGCATTTAGCCGCATCTATAACTTTTTTCTATCAATTGATCAAATGATTTATTAACATATAATATCGCATACTTTGATAATTATGATAGCCACTATTGTGAATAATTAAAATATCGTGAAATGTTTATTTATTTATTTATGTATTTATTTATAATCACATACTTTGATAATTATAATAGCCATGATTGGGGAACTGGCTAA